>CAUYSK010007264.1:0-17642 GCA_963575035.1 Avahi laniger | reverse complement strand
CCCGTCTCTACTAAAAATAGAAAGAAATTAATTGGACAACTAAAAATATATAGAAAAATTAGCCGGGCATGGTGGCGCATGCCTGTAGTCCCAGCTACTCGGGAGGCTGAGGCAGGAGGATCGCCTGAGCCCAGGAGTTTGAGGTTGCTGTGAGTTAGGCTGACGCCACGGCACTCACTCTAGCCCGGGGAGAAGAGTGAGACGCTGTCTCAAAAAAAAAAAAAAAATAAGTATGTTTGCAAAAGCAAACATCAGTAACCATTTTGAAGCCACACTTCTAAGAAACTCCAGGATGCAGGGGGTGGGGTTCTGGACGCGGGGGTGGGGTTCTGACAACAGGCCGGCAAACATGGCAAGGTTGAATAAATCCCAGCGCATTGTGTGAGCCTGCTGGTCACTTTCTGCAGTGGTGGTAACCCTTTGAAATGCTGCTGCTTGTTGACAGTGCCTTTGTGTCCACTTGACTTTTACATGCCCAGCTCCCTGTGTCAGTGCCGGGCACTCTAATCCCTCCTGCTGAGCTCAGGTCATTAAATACTCGCCCTACATTTTACAGCTTCGACCCTGTGACAGGGGAGCTGACCCCAGCTTGGTGCCAGGCACCCAGCAAAATGGGGATTAATAAAACCTGCCCTAGTGTAGCCAAGGGCTCTACAGCTGCTTCTTGCAATTAGACTTGTCATCATTCTCTCAAGAAGCCCCTGTTGATTTTTAAATCCTAATTGGCAGGAGACACCTGTTTCCCAATGGGAAAGGGTCACTTGCAGCAGGCACAGGACGGAGGCTGAGAAGCTGGGTGAACAAGTGCAAATAAATACCTTTGCCTCAAATTTGTTTGCTGCCACTTAGAGCTTCTTCTTTGGTTTTTTTTTTTTTTTTTTTTTTTTTTTTTTACTCTTTCTTTCTTTCATTCTTTTTTTCCTTTCTTTCTTCCTTCTCTCTTTTTTTCCCCCAGAACAGCATGTCAGGTCAGGCTGGTCCTTGGGAGTGTAGGCATTTGGCTCCGAATCTTTTTTTGAGCAAGAACTTTCTGTGGGTTCCTCTCTAGAACACCCTCCTTACCACCCAGAAACCCTCTCTTGGCATGAGGGCATTTCCTGGCTACGTTTTATGCCAGGGACCCGGTTGTCACTCATTCCAGTATGTTGGTATTTATTAATTGCCTGCAAGCTGCTTAAACTGTGTAACTTATTTGTGCCAATGAAGATTATTAAGTATAGTTTTAGCTCCTGTCTTCACTGAGCCAGCATTCTAAATAGAGGGGGGCATTAGACCTGCACATTTTAGTAATAATACATTTGACATATTCTTTTTCAACTACCATATTTGAGACAATGTCTACATACAGAAAGAAAAGTGCTAAAGTTTCCCAGGACAATTTCATAGAGATTTGAGCATTTTGATGTTTTCTAAAACTTAATTGCCTCAGAGTTTCTGCCTCGATCTATCACTTGAAATTGTCTAAATGGTAGCACGTTAGACTTTTTCACTGGAAACCTCAGTAATGTCTGATAAAATTCACTGTGACCCTTTCTCTTAATTAACACCACTAGATGTTTTCAAATTAAGTATTACTACTATTTATTATACTCCGATCATTAAAGCAAATGTGTAGGGTAGCAAGAATAAAATAACCAGAAGAGAATGTGGAGGAAGCTGTGAATCAGCAAATACTGAGAAGCAATAGAACCACAAATCTCAAGCATTTATTGAACACCTAGTATGTCATGCTCTATTCTAGCACTTGGACCTCTTTTGGGTCACTCCAGGTTTCAACTCAGTTAGTAAGAACTGTCCTCTTAACAGAGCTTTGCCAATAGCCAGTTAAGCCCTCTCATCAACCTTGCCATGTCCTTGTGAGCTTCAGTGACGTTAGGCAATCAGGCGAGACTTATTCAGGAGTCCAGCTGAATTCCAGTGAGATGTCCTTCAAATGCAATACAATAAATCCAAATAATGTTTTCTATCTTGTTTTACTTGCTACATGCCTTGTTTTATGTCTAGTTTTACAAGATTATATATCTTGTTTACTTATAAGGGCATTGTCATTGCCATTGCTAAAAATGTAAAGGAAGTAAAAGACCTGATTATTGCCCTTGAGATTTGTATCCTAGTGGATAATATATACATAATGAGAGCAATCACCTATATATGACCATTCTGCATGAGAGGCTAATGGAAGGTGTGACTGGGGCCCATTGTACCCTATGACGACTCTTCAGGGAATCCATTGTTAATTAATAGTCTGAATATCTCTTAAGATTCTGGATAAACAATTCCCAAAATGTCTTGTCCAAAAAGCTTACCCAAGAGCCTTGTTAAAATGCAGATGCCTGGGGTCCCAAGCTCAGTGATTCCGATTCACTGAGTGGTGAGCGGGGCATGGTGGAGGCTCAGAATAAACCTTTAAGAAGCATTCTAGATAATTTGGATGCAGGTAGTCTGTGATGTACACTTTTAAGAAACTATGAGACCCTTCCCCAACCTTAGGGCCCTTTGGATAAGGGACATTGCAAATGGAAGGATAAAATTGCAGAGCCATTTCTGCCTCCTTGATCTTTCACTTAAGACCAAGTGGGCTTCACTCACGGATGTCAAAATGCTCCCAAGGCTCCTGAGCTCCTGCTGTGGTCCCACCTATGTCACTCCATCTGAAAAGCGGTTGGCCACACACCTGCCTTTTTGTATCAGGTACGTTAAACCACCACTGTAGGTCTTCAACTATTGATATGGCCTTTGATTTTCATGGTCCGTTCAAAGACAGGGTCCTGAGCTGGGAGTGGTTCAGAGCTCAGTTATTACCATATATGGAGGGAGCCGCTTAGGCTAAAAGCTCCTTTTAGATGTTTGGAAAGAAGTGTGAGGCTTTGCAGCCTCCGTGTGTTTATGATGTAAGCAACAGTGAGTAGCACAAAAATCTTAGAGGAGAATTGGTGATTCATTCAGGAAGAAATAGCTTGCACCTGTGACAGTGCTGAAGGCGCCACTTGGCATTATTGGGGTGCTGCATCAGCTGGAAGGCAGGCCCTGTCCCCAAACGAACTGACAGCTTGGAGCTCTTGAGCGGCACTGGGCGTCTCTCGCTGTTATGTTTTGCTTTTGGAATGAAAGCAAACTTGTGACTCACATGGGAGCTGAGGGGAGGTATGTGCTTAGTAGCATTCAGTCTTGGCAGGAGGGCGGCCACCACAGAGATGGGATGCAATCTAATAAGCACATGTGTTCTTACAGTATGCCTGATGGCCAGGCCACTTTATCTTCAGTAATCCCAATCTATGTCCCAGAATCACATTATTTGGCTGTGGATCAGACCCCGTGTATTCTTGGCTTGGGGAATAATGAAACGTGATCTCAAGACAAGATAGGACCGTGAGCTGAGAGGCACTGATGAATTTCTCTCCCCCGGCAGTATAACATTAAATGTAACATGGTATCAGGAAAAAGTATTTAACATGCCAATAGAGAAGAACAAACACTGCCTTCCGTGCATGGAATCCTGCCTCCATAGCTTATGATTGCTGACAGGGACAAATTGATGTTATAGATAAAAGGACACCAGAAAACAAAGGTGTGGAATAGCCCTGACCGCATTGCTGACACTGCGGTAGTCATTCCTCTTTGAGAAGACACTGAATGTTATTATACATGTCATTCAAAGGGCCATTTATCAAAAAAAATCCTTCAGGGTATAATAACGTTAAAATTAAAAAAGTCTTTGTGCTTAAAGGGTCCGGTGAAAGGGACAGACAGTGGCTAGGGCCCAGTATGGTCTTCTTGCTCCTCCTTTGGTCCCAGTGCAGTGGACCAGTCTCTGTCCTCGAGGAAGGGTCACTGGGAGGGCAGCCTTCGGGAGGGCTCCGGGCAGATCCAGGCTGAATCCCTGTGGCCACTGGGGATCAGAAAGCAACTGATATTTGTTCCACTAGTGGGGAAAAGAATCAATTGCTTGGAAAGCCTGACTCTTTTGCTGTGAAATCATGTACATGTCATGTAATCTCTTAAGACAATGATAGTTCTTTTCCAAGTCCATCCCACTGGCTATGATTAAAATTCTGGCTTGCACCACAAGGAACCCTTTTTAAAATATAAACTATCCTTAAACTCAGTGTTCTCACTAGGGATACATATGTAAATTGGGCAGGTAAAAGTCATGGCTACACAGAATAGAAAACAGAATAGTAGAGCGACAGGGTTTTGGTGGGGAGGAATGAAAATTCTGTTAACGATACCTAAGAAGATCCAGTATAGGCATTTTATTATCTTGATGTAATACAATCTTAAAAATACCTCCAAAGTTAAATTTCCCAAAAATTTCAAAAGAGGGAAAAAAACGTATGTTTTCATTTTTAGATTTTGGTTCATTTTCAGTTTTTCTTCTAAAATATTGTCTTCTTTTTTGGAAAGCAAACTAGCAATGAAATTTATTTTTCACTAAATCACCAGCAACCTACGGTAAATTTTCAGTGATAAATTCGATTTGCTCTATGGAGAACACAGGTTTGTGAAGAAGGCAGAAATAGTCAAACACTGCCACCTGCTGTCGCTCTTTGCACATCCGCCTTTATCCAGCCTCTGTCATGTAGGGACAGATGATCTATAGCAGTGGCTCTCAATTTCCAGTCGGCATCAGAGTCACTAGGAGGGTTGTGACAACACAGTTTGCTGGGCCCCCACCCCAGAGTTCCAGACTCAATAGGTCTGGGGGGGGAGCTCCAGAATTGCTAGCAAATTCCCAGGCGCGGCTGCTGTTGCTGGTGCAGCCTCTCATCTATTTTTAAATACCAAGGATGCCCTTGGTTGCTGGCATGAGGATCGCCTAACGAAAGAACTCAGCTTCGATGGCTCTATGAAGACTTATATTTGATTGTTTATCATAACCTATCCTGTACCTTACATAGGAAGAATAAGTCAGGCGTGAAAGCCAAATATGAAAGGAACTGACCAGAAGTGAAATCAATCAGGCCTGCGGGTTGCCGTGCTTGAAGCTGAATGGTCATAAGAGAGGAACGTGCGGTGAATTGGACTGCAGGAGATTGTTTGTACAAAGAAATAGTTTGGCCTGCAATGTGAAAGACCTGCCTGTATGGAGGAGAACTGCTTTCAAACTGAATGGATAGTGCTCGTCTGAGCAGAGTCCCAATTTTTCCTGACTTCCTTTCATACGCCACATGGTAATTTGTTTTCAAGATTCATTTGCTCTGAAGAGCAGATGGCCAGAAGTGTGAAATTCTGTGGTGTTACGTCCTATCGTTTTTGTCATCACCAATGTTTTCAGTAAAACTGGAGTCTTGATTGATTAAATAACTCGCAGAGCAAAAATGTACTTTTAAACTTTGGAAACTGATGAGAAGAGAAGGGATGTGCTTCAACTTTTTTTTTTTTAATTGTAGCAAAAGACACATAACATTAAATTTACCATCTTAACCAGTTGAGTTAACCACGTTATCGTGCAACAGGTCTCTGGAACTTTTCCATTGTGCAACACTGAAACTCCATGCCATTTAAATGCTAATTGCCTCTCCCCTATCCACCTGGCCCTTGGCAACCACCTTTCTACTTTGTTTCTATGATTTTGACTACAGTACTTTAGATCCTTCATATGAATGGATTCATACAGTATTTGTCCTGCTGTGACTGACTTATTTTACTTAGCATAATGTTCTTGAGGTTCACCTGTGTTGTAGCATGTGGCATAATTTCCTTCTTTTTTAAGGCTGTATAATATTCCATTGTATATGTATATACTACATTTTCTTTATTCATTTTTCTGTTACTAGACCCTTGGGTTGCTTCCAGCTCATGGCTATTGTGAATAATGCTGCAATGAACATGAGTGTGCAAATCTCTCTCTGAGATTCTGCTTTAACTTCTTTTGGATATTTACCCATACATGTGATTGCTGGATCATATGGTAATTCTATTTTTAATTTTTTAAGGAATCTCCATACTGTTTTCCATAGCAACTATACCATTTTACATTCCCATCATGGTACAACCCAAAAGTTCCAATTTCTCCACATCTTTGCCAACACTTGTTATTTTCTGTTCTTTTGATAGTGACCATCTTAATGAGTGTGAAATGATATCTCATTGTGGTTTTGATTTGCATTTCTCTAATAGTGATGTTGAGAATCTTTTCATATGCTTGTTGGCCATTCGTATTTCCTCTTGCAAGAAATGTCTGTTTAGGGCATTTGCCCATTTTTAAAAATTGGGTTACCTTTGTTGTTGTTGTGTTGTAGAAGTTAATTCCTCACAAATTCTGGATAATAATCCCTTATCAGATATATGATTTGCAAATATTTTATCCCATTCTGAGGGTTGCTTTACACTATGATAATTGTTTCACTATGATGATGAGCAGAAGTTTAAATTTCAATGTAGTTCCATTTGTGTATATTTGCTTTTGTTGCCTGTGCTTTTGATATCATATTCAACAAGTCATTGCCAAATCCAATGTCCTGAAGTTTTTATCTTATGTTTTCTCCTAGGATTTTTATAGTTTTAGGTCTTAGGTTCAGGTCTTTAATCCATTTAATCCATTTGAGTTCATATTTGTATATGGTGTAAGGTAAAGATACACATTCATTCTGTAGCTTGGCTCATGATAAACTTTATGCCATAGTTTCTATTAATTGCCTCCTGAGCTGCTCAGCTGTCATCCTGAAAAAGATCTAGTTTGTTTTGTCATGACTTCTTGTTTTCTTTCTAAGTCTTTTTTCCTGCTTTGTCTTTTATTTCCCTTATCTTAAAATTTTAACCATCCGGTTCCTGTTTTTTCCAGATTATCCACAATAGAAGGGATTTGTGTATACTAGAATCAAATTTTGCTGTTGAAGAAAATGTATACAAATATAATACTAATAACAATTAGTAGTAGCAGTAGAATGACAGATGTAACCCACAGCACTTTCTCAGTGGAGCCTATTTTTTCAGGTAACTTTTGCTTCTTCTTCAACCCAGAGGTTTTTTCAAAATGTGTTAAACACATTTTAGCATCTTACATGGAATATCATTCTATATATCATTGGCCTGTGAAAATGGCAATCTTACAAGGCTCAACCCAATATATTCATGAAGGAGATGTATCCACCACCATCATCATCAGTTAACTTTTGTTAAGCACCGTGTGTCAAGTATTAGGCTAAGCACCTGACATGTTTCCTTGTCTGACCTCTTAGCAGCTCCACAGCTAGTCCTGGGGACTGATTAGCTACTTAATCGAGAAAAATTGCCCAGTCACTGTAACTGCCCTTTACAGACAGATTCTGTTCATTGAAAACCCATTTTATTCCGCTGAGATTTGTGCTATGTTTGGGATATATTATACAATGATGGGACTGCGTCTCAGGGGATGAAAATTGGAAATATTTTTGTGACAGCTTGATTGAGTGAGAAGCATTTGGAGTTCTCTGGGGTAATACAGCAGCGGATGACACAGCGAGATGGAAGGAGTGGTGATGAGAAGAAGGAATCAGTAGATGCCAAGGGTCTGGGACCTTGAGAGGTATGGAACAGAGCCGAGTGATTTAGGGGTTGAAACAAACAAGGAAATCATATCTAGTATTTCATGAACAATTAGTTTAAAAGATCTGTCACTAATTAATAATTACTAAATAACTCTAAATTATTTTTTAAAGTAATTATAGAAATATGTAAAACAATGTTTATTGATTTATTTATGATAGTTACGAATAACTATGCAGAGGCTTGGCAAAGACATAATTCTTAAGTGAATTGTGGTACACTCATATGATGAAATACGGAGCCTGTAAAAATCACATTTCTATGCATAACAAAACAGGAAAATGCCCACAACACAATGCTAAGTGAAAAAATAGAACATTAAATTGTATATGCAGAATGAGGCAAGCTTTAAAAGAAAGACAGGAAAAACTGGAAAGCTGTACATCAAAATGTTAACAGGTTCTCTCTAGGTCATAAGATTATAAGAGATTATTTTCTTCATTTCATTTTTCTATAGTTTTTAAATTTTCTACAATGAATAAGTTTCATTTCCTTGAGATGATAGTTTTTAGAATGTAATTCACAAGATATCACTTTAATTTAAAAAATAACTTTTGAATATTCCAAAATTCACATTTGGGAAATATATTAGTAACTAATAAATAGTATAAAAATGGAATAGAGCATAATCAAGCATAAAGAAGCTCAGATTTTAGTAGGCCAAAAGATCTGAAATTACCACATTTATTAAGTAATCCATGGCATAAAACCTTAGAGTAATAAAACCACTAGAATACTAATCCAGGGTTACAACTAAAATTGCATCAAAAGGAGTCAGTGTATAGTCTTTGACAATAAAATCAATAATAAAATATAATAAAAACAATAAATACAAAAATAAAATCTTGGTCTAAAATAGAATTATCTCTAACCATTTAAAAAACCTAGCGTAGATCGAAGACTCACAGCCTGCGAAAGAATTGCAAAATTATTACAAATGCTACAAACGCATGCGGTCATCATACATGCACTATTGTAGTCTAAATATATGCAGATGTGATATGGAGAATAGTGAAATGCAATTGCATTTGGAAGTGTTACCAAGTTCACGCCATTATGTTCTTCATCAATGTGTATCGTGGGGATTCAACTACATTTTGGACATTGAATGTGTGCATCCTCAACAAACAACAGTAAAAGCACATTTTGACACAATCTGGGAAACCAGTTATTAATTGAATAGCATATGAGACCAAAACCCATTTTTAATTTTGTTAGGTATGGTTAGGTGTGATAATGGTGCTGTGGTTATGTTTAAAAAAAAAAAATTTATGTGTGTGTTTTTTTTAGCTATACGCATATGTAGAGGTGAAATAACATGATGTAGTATTTGCTTTCAATTATTTCAGAAAAAAAAAAAAAACAAGGAAAGGAAAAGAAATAGGCCAAGGCAGGAAAGGACTGATGATGTTTTAATCTGAGTGATGATTACATAGATGTTACATTGTACTATGCTTTCTACTTTCGGGAATGTTTGTTATTATTCATTGTTATTTAAAAGCTTTTTAAGTTATTATACTCAAATCTTGGTAATTATTGAATTAGACAACTTTTAAAAATACAGCAAATAATTTTTAAAGGAAAAGAATATGGGGAATATATATATATTTTTATCTTGCAAAAGAGTTATCTCAATTTTTAGGATGCCTTTTCACCTGCTGGTGACTCCTATATAATATCCTATACAATATGACCAAGGAGCTGGGTTAACAAGAATGTATATTGCACTTCTATATCTTGTGCATAGTCAATTTCTAGGCACAGAGCCAAATATTTCAAACTAGCAATAAAAGGAGCAATCTTGGGTTGTTCCTTCCATACTTCCATAGGAGATTAGGGATGATAGAAATCATCTCTGCAGAATAGCTGAATGGGAATCTATTTTATTTCTCAGGTAAAGTATTGGTCTCAGAAACCTAGGATTATATTTTTTTCAAGAAGGAAACCAACTTAGATAATTACAGTAAACCACCAGAAGGCAAATGGTTTATAATTTTTGGAAGTAAAATATTGTCCATTTAAAAAAACTTGAATTGATTCTCCTCAAATAACTGTACCCACAGCGGGGCCAACAGGTTTACCAAGATCAGAGATCATCACTCAGACAGGCAATTAAAAAACACTCAAACAATTCTGTTGGGGGGCGGGTGCGGAGGAGAAAGAAAGATAAAGAAACCAACAGGTATTTTATTTACAATTGTTAGATTACAATGGTTACTTGTGGCCAATCAGAAAGATATCCTGAGGTCTACAAATTTTAGGACAATTATTATTAAGTAAAGATGAGAAAAATGGGTCTCTCCAAAAGATATGAAACAGGATCTGTGATTTTTCTACTTCAGTTACCCAGGTAACCAACCACCAGAAATAGCTCATCATTCTCAGTGCTGGCCACCAAAACTAGATTTCCCTCCAAGATATATCACACTTGGGACTTATGGACAAAATGAATTTATAGTATGAGTTGAATTTTATAAGATTCCAGGGAGCCTCTTTTGAATTCCATTTGATATACTAAACTAAACAATACAGAACATTTTCTTATTTGATTTTTGTTTCTTATTCTTCCTTTGTTTAAGCTCCTGGCAGCCCACATCAAACAGAAACTTAAAGGACCTGATACATGGTTAGCCAAATATAAATGGATTAACCTGGTCTCAGTTTATCTACAATTCATTTATTAGAATGTATCTCCATCATTCATTAACTCATTAAATCCTCAGCAAAATATTTATAAATTGTCTTAAAAAAAAAAAAAACAAGCATATCCTGTACTAGGTGCTAAGAATACAAAAATAATTAAGGCATGCTCTCTGCTTTTAAGGGGCTCTAAATACAAATGGAAACGGTATACATATGCCACATTTTATTAATCCATTCAGGAATTCATGGGCACTTGGTTGATTCCACTTCTTTGCAATTATGAATTGTGCTGCCATAAACATTTGAGTGCAAGTGTCTTTTTGATAAAAAATCCTTTTTTTCTTTTGGGCTTTAAATACCCAATAGTAGGATTGCTGAGTCAAATGGTAAGTCTACCTTTAGTTCGTTGAGGAATTTCCATACTGTTTTCCGTAGAGACCGTACTAATTTGCAGTCCCACCAATAGTGTATAAGCATTCTGTTCTGCTTCACTCCAGCATCTATTATTTTAGGTCTTTTTGATAAACGCCATTCTAATTGAGGTAAGGTGATATCTCATTGTGGTTTTGATTTACATTTCCCTAATGATTAGTAACACTGAGCATTTTTTTCATATGTTTACTGGCCATTTGTCTTTCTTCTTTTGAGAAGCTTCCTGTTAATTTTTTAATAGAGTTGTTTATTTTTTTCTTGTTGATTTGCTTAAGTTCTTTGTAAATTCTTGTTATTAGCCCTTTATCAGATGTGTATCTTGTGAATATTTTCTCCCATTCTGTAGGTTGTCTATTTGTTCTGTTGATTGTTTCCTTAGCTGTGCAGAAGTTTTTTAATTTAATCAGAATATATTTATTAATTTTCGTTGTTGCCATGATTGCCATTGGGGTCTTTTTCATAAATTCTTGGCCTAGGCTAATATTGATAGGGTGGAAAGGCTAGTAGGTGCTCACGGCGTGGGTGGAGAAAGATTGCTCAGAGATTAAGATACATAAGTAAAAATTATCCTTTAGAAGAACAGAGAGAATGAGAGAAAGAGAGAGAGAAAGTGGGGAAAGCAAGGAGATGGCGACGTGGCATCCCAAAGAGAAGGAAGAGGACAGCAGCTATGCTGAATGGCTTGCTGCTTTTATGGGGACAAAGAGAAAAATAGTAATTAGCTGGCAGTCACAAGTTGTCCATCTTGCTTGTTTCTTCTCTGTTCCTGAAGACTTGGTTCCTGAGATGTAGTTAGGCCTATCACAGGGGCTGTGATTTTTGCCCCTGAGATGCAGTTTTGGGGGAAACGAGGACCTGCAGTTTACCCCCCTGCTGTCTGCTCAGGGAGCGTCTCAGGAACACTTTTAGGTTACAGAAGCAAATTCTAAAGGCTGTGAGCTGGTGAATGTAAAGAGAAAGATTTACATTTCTTTTCTTTTGGCTCTTTTCAAATGTTTGTGAAAACAGAGTCCCGGCAGTTTGCCTGCTAGCTTGGGAGAGAAACAGCAGAGAGAGCAGAGAGAGCTCCTAGGATTGATCTTTAGCTGTTATTAGAACATTGGGAGATTCAGGGCCACCCTAACAGATACGTAGAGAAGTTTTACCTACTTTTCCTCTAGAATTCTTATGGTTTCATTCCTTAGATCTGACTCTGTTAGGTAGATAGCGAGGGATTCCGGGTCTCCTAGGGACGAAAGTGGGTGCTGTTGCTCCCATCTTGGTCCTGCCCCACCCTAATTCTCCATACGTCAGGGAGGAGGAAATACCCCACAAATCTGCCAGTCAGAACTTGGCTCACCCTGCAAAAGAATGCAGAGGAATCTCTAGCCCACAGGCCAAGCTGCATGGGTACCATAGAGTCCGGAAAGAGACCTAGAACCCACCATGCATAGTTAAGGCTCAGGTCATGTGACTCCCAGCTGTCCAAAGTGGTTCCATGGTGACCTCTGAACCACAAGGGAGGTCCTTATCCAGGCATTATAAAATAAGATGCAGACCATAGCCAAGCTCTCTATCTTTGCCCTTCCTTTTGCTTGCCCTGCTGAGACAATGGATCTAGTCATCATCTGTGGTGTGTGTACCATGCTCTGTAAACCTTTATCTTGCTCTTGCCCTATAATCCTATCTCTCTCTCCTCAGTAAACCTCATTTTCATGCTTGCCTATCTTTGGTGTGTCTGATCATTATTCGGCCATGAGTGCGCCAAGAACCCACAGTCTCAGACTGAAATCTAACTACTCTTTTATCCATCTTGAAAAAAAGATGAAATAATACCTTTTGCAACAGTCTGGATGGAACTGGAGACCATTGTCCTAAGTGAAGTATCTAAAGAATGGAAAAACAAACCCCACATTTACTCACTATTAAATTAGAACTAACTGATGAGCACACATGTGCACAGAGGGATGTAAAATTCAGTGGAAATCAACTAGGGTAGGGGGAGAAGGGGAGGAACAAAAACCTACCTTTGGGTGACAGGCATACCTTTAGCCAGAAATCAAGCATTACAAAAGTGATTCACATAACCTAAATCATTTGTACCTCCTTAATATCTTGAAATTAAAAAAAAATGAAAACAGCTAGCAAAACTCCAACTAAGTGCTATAGAGAAAATATAAAAAGAAGTGATTTCAAAGAATGTGATGAGAATGTATCATGGCCCCACTTCATCTCAAATTAATTAAAGTAATAATTGCAATACAAGAAGGAGAGATTATGTAAGCAGAAAAAAGCAAACTAATTTTCAAAAGACTTTACTGCATCATTCATCCCAGTGTTCTTGGGGATCTTTGGGCTTTGAACCAATTTGAATTGGGTCCGTGATTTTTGGTTGCAGCATGTCAGTTCCTTTATACTGTGACACAGGCCATGAGCATTTCAAACAAGGCAAAACAACCAACCAACCAACATAAAATGTGGGGTGGGTGTGTTGTGGAACCCTGGCTCCATGTATTCCTTCCATACTTGCATGTTTTAAGGCAGCTGCTTTTTCGGTTTATGACACACTTCACTTCAGACCTCAACTTGCTTTTTTTTTTTTCTCTATTTGTATTTTATAACCAGATCCTGGACTTTTGTCTCTAATGCTATGGAAGAAACGCCACAGGGCACTGCCTCTGGTAACTACTGCCCTGACTCCAACTATGCCCTGGTGCCAAGCACAGGCCTGAGGACAGTGCTGGCCACTTAGCCCTTAGTGGAGGAGTTGGGCGGGGGGGATGCCACCTTATGGCAGTGCCACCACCAATCCTGTCTAGTCTGGCCTCTAGAATGAATTATAACACACACAGAGCTTACTTTTCACGTTATTACACTCTTTTCCTGCACTTTGCATCCTCTCATTCCTCTTGCAAGTGTCCAGTGTCCTCGTGATGCATTCTTGCTCCCTGCTTCACACATCTAGTCATTCTCCCCAACCAGCATTTTCTGAACAGTGCCCAATGGTCCAGACTTTTCCACCCCTTCTTCTCGTTCCAGATCGCCATGTAAATGAATACCTCATCCTCCCAGGGATTCAATTTTGCAGGGAAAGACAGGCTAATCTATAAGTCTCTCTGAGCAAAGGGAAAATAAAATAAAAGTTTAAAACAATGGACTGAATCTCTGCTACTGAGGGCTCAAGGCTACCCTTTGTGTTGCAGCCTGCAGCCCACGTGGCACTGAAGGGCACTTTTCCTGCTTGAAGTGACTTGTGACACACATTCCTCAGTAGCTGCTGGAGGATGTACAGTGTGGAAACAGCTTAAAGAATAATTCTCGTGCATATTTGAGACAACTTTGAGGACTCTTAGAAACATAGGGGAAGAATTTGAGTGTGTCTGGAACTCTCAACAGTAGCTGGAAGCTGGTCCTATGTTTACTTGCAGGTTGGCATTGTCTATGAAGAACAGGTTTGACTAAATAATCAGCAAAGCCTGGATAGTCAAAAAAAGATTCAAAAGCAAGGGAGACAATTGTAGTCATCCTTTCCCTCTTTCTTTTAGGACTTAACGCAATACCTGACACATAGGAGGAGATCAATAAATATTTTTTCACTGACAACCTTATTAGAGTTACTACTCTCCAAAGCCAAAAGATACAGGGTCAAAAGTTTTGAGTGGAAAAAAGAAATTGGCTCCATGCTGAGGGAAAACAAAAGTAACACAAACAGCATCACCAAAACCAAGGAGTGAAATAAGAATAAAGAAGTTCCTTAGGTGGGCTCACAAGATACCCAATTATTGCTAAAAATTATGCAGTTAAAGGAGAAAACTCCATAAACCTTTTACTTTCTTCCTTCCCCTTAGTAATACTCAGGGTTTTGATCTTACTGCCGGCAATACTTCAGAAGAACACCAGAGGGCGATCGATTTAAACTGTTTGGAATTCCTTTAAAATCATTCTAAAATACCAATTGACAGATTCATCTATTAAGAGCTATTCCACAAAATAAAGTAGAAGCATCATGTCTTATAGGGAAGCTGTGTTATACTATATTATACTTCAATATTAATCTTTTATTTGCACAGAATTTATGCAAATTGCAGAAATAGGTTTATTCCCAGTCTAAACAAGAGAGGAAGTACAAATCACGACATCCTGAACAGTAAGTGCTTAAAGCTTTAGAAAAGTGTAGTTTGCATTGTGCTACGGCAGTTTCCCGGCTGGCAATAGCCTTCTTTTCTGAAACTATCTACTTGATAAGTGTGGCGTTGTTACAAGGATTTAGGAAAAACAATAGTTCTCAGCAAAAGAATTACAGGAAACATGTATGTTACCATATGAAAACAAATATACATATATGTGGTGTGTGCATGTACATATGAGTGTATGCGTATTTATGTGTATATCTGTACAAATTATGACCCTCCCAAAACTCTATGATCATTCTCACATATTAACGCTAGAGATAGTAGTTTTTCATCATCCTTTGATTACTGATTTACAGGAGTTTCACTGAGCAGCGAGGATGACAGTTTTGGTGACTAAGAGCTCAGCTTTCCTTCGTCGCCCCTGCAGGGTGTGTCGTATGAGGGTCACAGGGCATGTGCTGTCCTGAGGAAGGTGTCTCAAAAACTCAGCTGTCCCTTTAGCTAAACCTGTCCATGTCCCCCTAACTCTAATATACCGGATTTAAAAATGCTTTATATAAATTAAACTTGTCAAAAAGTACCAAAAATTAAGTACTGAAAAGTAACATCCAATTTGTTAATGAAAGTATAATTTTCCCCCGATATCTCAACAATGATGAAGAAAACTGATTTTGGGTAGCATTTAAAAGCATTATTTACTATTGTTTTATTTCACTTCTAGCCCATTTGAAACCTCCTCACAGAAAGGTATGGGCTCTGGTATCCTTAAAAAACCTCTGAAAAACAAACTAAGATCATTCTTCTTTCTCAGACACCAAAGTTGTTTTTTTTTTTCTGTGAAAGTACATTAAATATTCAGAAATTATTCTTTGACTGTGAAATACAATTGACTCAAAATATACAAGTAGTTGAAGGGATTCTCTCCAGTCTCAAAACATTTTAAGTAATTTTGAAACATTTAAAAAATTTAGAAAAAAAATTATTCAATTCTAATAGAGATTACTAGCTATTACTAACATCAGCAAAATCACTGGAGGTTTAACTAAATTAAACCTATGAAAATCTGGGATTTGAGAATAGGATATTCATAATTTCTACAGATGACCAGCCACAAACACTTTGAGAGTCTCACATCAATATAACACCCTGTAAGCTAAATTAAAACTGTTGCCTCAAAAATTAACTACATGTGAGGTACCACGGTAGAGACCCTATCTTAATTGATCAGAAAGTTAGAGATTTGATATTTGACTAATTTCTTTTCAAGTGCATATTCCTTGATTATCATTCAACTTCCCGGAACCTCATTTTCCTCATCTGAACCAACACTTAGAAATAGTATCAATATTATTAGATAACAAACATGAAAAAATAGTCAACTTCATTGCCAAAGAAATGCAAATTACAACATATCATATTAAAAAATAAAAATAATGAAAAATTTTTATATTAATGAAATATCCAGTTTTAATGGGCATGTGATGAAACTAGCATATTTACACATTGCTAGTTTTAATAAATACTAAAGCAGTCATTTTGAAAAGCAATTTTGCAATATAGTTCAAAAAATTCCTTTCATTCAGAAAGTAAAAAAGTAATTACTGAGCTCCTCCAGTACACTGATTTGGGGGCTGCAAATACAATGGCTAGCCTAATGTGACACATCCGTCCTGTCCTCATATTGCTTGCTGTCTGATATTATTTTAAATTGAAAGGAAACAGTTGTATGCACATGGCTATTCTCTGATATTCTCTGAATATAATCTAAATGCCTAACAATTGGAAAGACAGAAATTAAATTTTGGCTTATCAATATCCTATAAAACTACATAACCATCAAAATGGAATCTATAAAGCAGTTAAAAATATTTTGCTGAATAAAATAATAGAAATTTATAATGTGCCATGCATATAAAGATATAATATGTATGAGAATAGTCTGAAAGAGATCATCAGAATGAATTAGATAAATTCAATATTTATATCATATTCCCCATTATTTTTTGTAACAGTGGTTTTATATATTAATTTGAAAGCATTAATAACTGAGAAAAATAACATATTTTTAATAATGTACATCATAAAACTTAGTGTGTGTATCTCTTACAATTCTAAAAATCTAACGTGTTTCCAAAATTAAGTTTCATAAGAATTCTGCATAGTGTTTAAAAAATTGAATTCTTATTATTTTATAATAAATATAAATAACTCTGAGATTAATCTATGAGATCATTTTCTGCTACTAATCTTAATCTAAGCACACTTTATATCTCATATTTTTCTATCATTTCCTCATTTAATATTATTAATATACTGGGGTCAAATGAGTTTGGATATGCCCAAACTAATAAATGTGAAAGTACTTTGAAACCTGTATAAAGTTTTGTAAATAGAAGATTTTATTATCGTAATGAACGGGTCCTTGAATCATCTTGTTTTTCTTTGCTTATACTAAGAGGATTGCTTTAGTTAAGACTTCTAACTTGAAAAAATCTTTCTTCTCCTCTTTCTCTTTATGAGTAAGAAAGATTGACTACGCAAAGGAACGTGAAGACACGTTGGTTGATCGCGTTTAGAACAGACGGGGAAGAGCTGATACAGCAAGCCCTTGCCTCACGAGAAGGAACGGTAAGCAGTGGGAAATCCTGCCCCAGGGGGATCCACGCACGTCACGCAGTGCGACATTGCCTCAACCTAGACAGATAGGAAAAGCCATTTTCCTACGGTTCCCCAGCAAAGGCAGAATATCTGAAGTTACAACAGAAGGACGATGTGTGCAAGGTGGAGGGCCCTGGGAGATCACGGATCCCCTATCTTCAGCGTTTGAGAACGAGAGACAGGAATTTTTAGTTCAAGGGATGATGAAAGATTTTTTTTTATTATTTCAGCATATTATGGGGGTACAGATGTTTAGGTTACATATGTTGC
>CAUYSK010007263.1:0-59958 GCA_963575035.1 Avahi laniger | reverse complement strand
GTCAATGTCTCTGTTCTTGTGCCAGTATCAAGCTGTTTTAGTTTCTATAGCCTGGTAGTACAGCTTGAAGTCTGGTAGACTGATACCTCCAAGTTTCTTCTTTTTATTTAAGGTTGCTTTAGCTATACAAGGTCTTTTCTGGTGCCATCCAAAGTGTAGAATTATTTTTTCCAGATCTGTAAAGAATAATAATGGGATTTTGATAGGGATTGCATTAATTCTGTAGATCACTTTAGGTAGTATGGACATTTTAAAGATATTGATTCTGCCAATCCATGAGCAAGGTAGGTTTTTCCATCTGTTTACATCTTCTACAATTTCTTTTTTTAGTGTTTCATAGTTCTCCCTGTATAAGTCTCTCACATCTTTCATTAAATATATTCCTAGATATTTAATTTTCCTTGAGGCTATTGTAAAAGGAATTGCGTTTTTGATTTGATCTTCGGCTTGACTGTTGTTGGCATATATGAATGCCACAGATTTGTGTGTATTGATTTTGTATTGTGAGACTTTGTTGAATTCATTTATCAGTTCTAGGAGTCTCTTAGATGAATCCTTGGGGTTTTCTAGGTATAATATAATATCATCAGCAAAGAGCGAGAGTTTGATCTCATCTGTCCCTATTTGGACACCCTTAATATGCCTCTCTTGCCTAATTGCTGTGGCAAGGATTTCTAGCACTATGTTGAATAGAAGTGGAGACAGAGGGCAGCCTCGTCTAGTTCTGGTTGTAAGCAGGAATGGTTTCAATTTTTCCCCATTCAATATGATATTGGCAGTGGATTTGTCATAAATGGACTTGATAATTTTAAGAAAGATTTGATACAGGACAAAGACTTACTAATTGCTTACTGCAATGTGGACTATGAAAAGAATACTAAAAGTTCCAACTACTGGAGAAGAAGAGTAATGATGGTGGCAGAGAAATTTCTGAGTGCCGGACGCAAACTCACCTTTGCTGTAGCTAGCCGTGGAACCTTCAGCCAGGAACTTTCTCATCTGGGCTCGGAAGGCACTGCTGGAGAGATTCCTGGTGTTGCTATCAGAACTGCTAAAGGAGAGAAGTTTGTCATGCAGGAGGAGTCCCCGCACGATGGCAAGGCTCCTGAGAGGTTCCTGCAGGATTACTCTGATGGCAACCTGAAGAGATACCTGAAGTCTGAGCCTGTCCCAGAGAGTAGTGATGGGCCCTAAAGGTAGTGATAGCAAAAAATTTCGATGAAATAGTGAATAATGAAAATGAAGACATGCTGATCAAATTTTATGCTCCTTGGCATGGTCACTGTAAGAATCTGGAGCCCAAGTATAAAGAACTGGGAGAGCAACTCAGCAAAGACTCAAGTATTGTCATAGCCCAGATGGATGCCACAGCCAGTGATGTGCCTTCTCCACATGAAGTCAGGTTTTCCTACCATCTACTTCTCTCCAGCCAACAAGAAGTTCAATCCTAAGAAATATGAGGGTAGCCATGAATTGAGTGATTTTATTAGTTTTCCACAGCGAGAAGCTACAAACCCCCCTATAATTCAAGAAGAAAAACCCAAAAAGAAGAAGAAGGCACAGGAGGATCTGTAAAGCAGCAGCCAGACACACTTTGCAAAAGGACTCTTCCACCAGGGATGGGAAAACCATGGGGGAGGACTGAGACCCATATGGGATTATTACCTCTTGGGGCTGAGAGTACACAATGAGTATAATCTGAATCCTATTAAAATGTTCTCTAAACTGTTTCATAACTGCACTATTTATGGAAATATCAGAACCAGTTTACATTTGTGGATTTGGGAAAAATTACTTGTGTTGGGGGAAATGTGAGGGCAGGGGAAATTGAACTGGGGGCTTATTTTCTAATTTTTTTTTGTACATTTGGAATAGTGATGATAAATGAGCCCCATTTAAACTGTCATTTTTCCATGAGATAAACAATCAAAGGTTCTCTAGACTATCAGTGTCCAATAGAACTTTCTGCAGTGATGGAAAAATAAAAATAAAAAATAAAAATCATTTTTTCTTGGCACAAAGAGAAAAATAAAAAACACTCATAATCATATCACCCAATCATTGATAATATTTGTTAATGTTTTGGTATAAAAGCCTGCATACTTTCTGCAAATGTGAGTAGTGTGTGTATTTTATATACAAATGTTTTCCATAAAATGGGAATATCCTGCAGCATGTGATTTTCAATGAGTACTCTTCCCTGAGTGGCTCGGAGCCCACACACAGGCATGGCTTCAGGCCTTGGCTTCTTTTGAACTTCAATTTCTTCAGGGCAGTTGAGGCAACAGAGCCTTTCCAACTCCTGAACTCCAGAAACCTCTCTGTTATGGACTGAACTGTGTTTCTTCAAATTCATATGTCAAAGCCCTAACCCCCTCATGTAACTGTATTGGAGATGGGGCTTTAAGGGAGGTAATTACAACTAAATGAGGTCATAATGGTAGGTCCCTAATCCAATAGGACTGGTGTCCTTATAAGAAGAGGAAGAGAGACCAGGGCTGCCTCTTTCTCCACGTGTGCACAGAGGCTATGTGAGGACACAGAGAGAAAGGGTCACCTGCAATCCAGGAAGAGTGGCCTCACCAGAAACAATCCTGCCGACACCTTGGTTTTGGACTTCTAACCCTGGAACTGTGAGAAAATGAATGTCTGTTGCTTAAACCACGCAGCCTGGTGTTTTGTTATGGCAGCCAAGCCAACTAATATCCCCAAGGCTCCCTCCCGGTGACCCCCTAGTGGAAGTGGCTGGGACGGTGAGGAGCACACACTCCTGCTTGCAGCTCTCACCCGCTCCTGCCCGCAGGGCAGAGCTTCTCTCAGCACCACAGCTTGCTCATTGCCCTTGGCGAAAGCAGAGATCATTACGCCACAGGGAGCTTTTCTCTCACTGTCCTCATGGTGTTAGATTTAGTTTCCTCATGTTTTCCAGGAACAGAAGGGAGAGACATGATTGAAGGGGGAAGATATTTCACTTCTGAGAGGATTTCAATCCAATCTCTTCTCAGAATCACCAGGCAGTGTCGTAGTCCACTCAGGCTGCCATAACAAAATACCATAAACTGGGTGGCTTATACACCAGACATTTATTTTCTCACATCCTTGCAGGCTGGAAGCCCAAGATCAAGGTACAGGCTGATTTGATTCCTTGGTGAGGGCTCACTTCTGGGCTTGCAGATGGCTGCCTTTTCACTGTGCCCAAACATGGCAGAGAGAGGGAGGGGGAAAGGTGGGGGGATGAGCACACACACGCTAGAGCTCCTGGTGTTTTATAAGGACAATGATAGGCCCCACCCTTGTGACCTAGTCACCTCCCAAAGTCTCCACCTCCAAATACCATCACATTGGGGGTTAGGGCTTCAACATATGAATTTTGGGAGGACACAGTTCAGTCCACAGCAGACAGTGACTCCAGGGGAGGGAAATGTGGGGAAAGATGTGTAAAAAGCTGGTGGAGAGGGGCTGTCTTGGAGCACTTCTGCTCTTGTCCAAACTATGGCAGGAGAGGCTTGTGTACTGATGTCAGCTGGGAAACTGACTCAAAGAATCAAAGGCTGAGTCTTAGGCTCTAGTTTGCTTCTCCGTCTAGGGACTATTTTTAATCCCCTACTTCTCGTTATCTTCCCTCCCCTCCTGCAATCCAGCCCTACCTCACACACAACTTGGAGAGTCTTGTCTGCAGCATGACAAGGCTGGAAACAGACAGACCCTTCCCATGTTGCCAAGGCGAGGATGCTGCGGGTGGGGCGAGTGTGGTTTGCGGGGAGGGAGCTGGACTAGAGAGGCTTGAGGGCTCAGAACAGGGGTTTTAGCAGCGGACAGAGACCCCACCCTGCCTGAGGCTCTTCCATTAGAGCACAGCATCTGCCTGGCTGATCTGAACCTGATGTGACCGGTGCTACAGGAGGATACCATTTACACAGTTGCCTTGGACTCTTAAGATAGCCAATATTTATTTATTTATTTTTATTATTTATTTATTTATTTATATTATTTATTTATTTATTTTTATTTCAGCATGTTATGGGGGTACAAATGTTTAGGTTATATATATTGCCTTTGCCCCACCCAAATCAGAGCTTCAAGCATGTCCATCACCCAGATGGTGAGCGCTGCCCCCTTAGGTGTGAATATACCCATCCCCTCCCTCGCATCTGCCTGACACCCGATGAATGTTATTACTATATGTGCACTTAAGTGTTGATCAGTTAATACCAATTTGATGGTGAGTACATGTGGTGCTTGTTTTCCATTCTTGTGATACTTCCCTTAGTAGAATGGGTTCCAGCCCTATCCAGGATAATACAAGAGGTACTAGATCATCATTGTTTTTGTGGCTGAGTAGTACTCCATGGTGTACATATACCACATTTTATTAATCCACTCATGTATTGGTGGGCACTTGGGTTATTTTCACATCTTCACAATTGTGAATTGTGTTGCTATAAACATTCTAGTGCAGATGTCTTTTTTATAGAATGTCTTTTATTCTCTTGGGTGGATCAAATGGTAGTTCTCCTTGTATCTCTTTGAGGTATCTCCATATTGCTTTCCACAGAGATTGTACTAGTTTGCAGTCCCACCAGCAGTGTATGAGTGTTCCTATCTCTCTGCATCCACACCAACATTAATCGTTTTGGGACTTTTTGATAACTGCCATTCTCACTGGAGATAAGTGATATCTCATTGTGGTTTTGATTTGCATTTCCCTGCTAATTAGAGATGTTGAGCATTTTTTAATGTGTTTGTTAGCCATTAGTCTATCTTCTTTTGAAAAGTTTCTGTTCATGCCCTTTGCCCACTTTTTGATAGGGTTGTTTGATTTTTTCTTGCTGATTTTCCTGAGTTCTATATAGATTCTAGTTATCAGCCCTTTATCGGATTACACAGGTGAAATTTGGAAAGTGACAAAGTGCCCCTGGCCTGGGCCATCTGTTTAGCCTTCTGTTAGCAGAGGCCTCCATTTGTACCTTGTCTTTTGGCTCTAGGCTGAGGCAGTGGCTACTCCAGGTAGAACTCCTGCGAGATGAAAGAGTGTGGGATGAGATGCGGCAGTCCTGGAGCGAAGATTGCCCAGCGGACGAGGCAGGGCAGGGTTTCCCTGTGATGTGAGGAGAAAGGCACGTCACCATGTTGCAGTACATTTGCTTATGTTGGGGAGGGTGGGGCTGTCAAGGAGAATACAAGGATACAGGAGGAGAAGCTGGGGGAAGGATCACTATATTCAGTCTTCATCTTCTTTCCAGTCCCAATTTTGCCTGGAACTTGTCATGGTGGGAACACAAAGTTAACACTGACAAGACCAGTCAGAATATGGCTCACACACATTGAGCACTGAAATAGGCCTCATCTTACGTATCTTGGCCAAATCCTAGCAATCGAGTTGTGTTGTTGTCCTCATTTGCCAAATGGGGAAACAGGTATTTCCAGTGAGGATAAGTAACTTTGCCAGGGCCACCAGCCATAGGGCTGGAGTCAGGATTTGGACCCAGACTCAACCAGTTACAGAGCTTATGCCCTTATCCACCACACTCCATTCTGGTCCCTGTCTGAACTGCAGGTCTGATAGGGATTGGAGGGGGCCTGGAAGCTTGGGGGATTCTCTTCAAGGACAGACTGCAAGTCCCCAGTCAGGGGACCTGGGGGAGGAAGAGGTCCTTGAATGGGAGAGATTTTTCCCACGACATCTAAGGTTCCTGCCAGCTCTGAAAGCTTGGAGGCCACGATCATCTCTCTACATTACAACCATCAAGGCTTCCTCTGGCCTAGTTCGTGTACATGCCGGCTTTCTCTTCTCGGATAGCTGGAAGCTCCATGGTTTGGCATACGAAGCCCAGCATCACCCAGTGCTCCTAGACCATCTCAATGCATCTCTCCTTGCCCCCGAGATGAGGCGGCGGCATGTGGTGATGGTGCTTGGGAGCTCTGGAGTGTGGGTGAGGGTGGGAGAAGTGAGACTGCTCAGGAGTTGGGGCGCTGTGCTGGGGTGGAGGTGATGAAGAATGAGCATGACCTGAGGCATTGTGGGACACTTATAAGATTTTGTAAGCAATGAGGTGTAGGGGAGGGAAGGGGGAGGAGAAATAGACAACTTACCTTTTTATGCCAAGATTAAAATGGAATAGAAGAAAATGAAGTAATCAAAAAATCTTAGCTTTCATTATTTTGGGGATTGAGATGGGTGATATGCCGGGCCCTTTTGTGAGCACTTGTCATCAAACACTCCCAACTATTTCATTGCAGATGAGACTACTGAAGCCTAAGGCAGGCTAAGTAGGGAAGGTGGCAGAAAGAAAGTGACATTTGGGAGGTGAAGTTTTCATCAGAGGAGATTAGGATGAATCAACATTTGGAAATGACTTCGATGAAAGAGAAGAGAAGTCCCATACATGTGGGAACTTCTCTTTAAGGGCTGTGGATCTGACGTCTCCTCTTTGTGCCTCTCCCTGGGGCTGGGGCTGGCAGCTCCAACCAGGAGTGTGACAAAGAGAGCAAGCCTCACGAAGGAGGCAGTGGTCAACCAGGATAGATGCTGTGGTGGGGTCTGGACACCTGGACAGGGAGGTTGCCACTGGCCGTGGTAGCACAGTCATGCGTGAGCCTGGCTGAAGGGGTTCCAGTGGAGCAGAGGGCAGCGAATGGATGGAGTGGGCTGAGCACAGACTGCAGTGAGAGGGTGGGAGGGCTTCTGGGAGTGCAGAGAGCCTCTTAGTGGGTTCTGCTGTGTGTGAGGTGGAAAGAGAAATGGGGCGGCCATAGTGGGGGGAGAGTCAGCGTAGGTTTCCTCTACCTCCACAGTCACCGTCCCCTACACTGCAGTCACCAACATGCCATTGAATCTTACTGCCATTGGCAGGGAGCTTGCAGGAAAGCTCTGCAAAGAGATGGGGAAAAGGCATGAGAGGGAAAAGCAGGAGCCAAACTGTCCAATTGTGGATAAGGCACAAGGAGTCCCTGAGAGGTAGAAACCTGGAAAGTTCCATATGGGCAAATGGGCCTGAGGCCAAGTGAGAGGACAGGTGGTGGAGAGGGGGAGTCAGGCCCAGAAGAACTGGGCATTGCAGCACAACCCTGAGTAGACAAGGGCCCAGGCCTTGGGCTACGAGCTCTGGAGCGTGTCCCTCACTAGACAGGTGTCCAGCATGTCTAGGCAAGCACATGTCTTCCTTGCATCCGATAGCAATCTCAAGGCAACCAGCAGAGATGATGGGGCACCTTTTATCCACTGGGCCAAAGGGGCTGGTTCAGTGCACAGAGTTCCTAGGCCTGGGAGGTGGGGAAGCCTAGCATACACCCAGAGAGGCAGCAACTTACACAAGCACAAAGCCAAAGTGCCAGCAGCAGAGCCCAGGGTTTGGCAACCTGCAGCAGCCATGGTCCTGAGCCATCACAGCATGAGGGACAGGAGAAAGTTGCTTGGAACTCTGGGGAGAAGGGATCCCCCATTCAGGGACTGGCGGGAGTTATGCGGGGCTCCATGACCCAGCACCAGACTGGCTCAGCCAGGAGTCCGAGGGCCCCGTTAGGAGATGCGAAGCCACCACTGCTGCAGCTGTGGCCAGACACCAGCATGTCTTTTCCGTGGCTGCTACAATTTGCCCTTGGCCTGGAGAGAGACAGGAGAACATGTGGTGGGAAATGGCACCCCCAGGACCTGGCCTGCATTTGGGCAAAGAAAGCTATGGTCTTCGTGTAATGTTGAGGGTGGGAGACAAATGTCTCTGTGGAAGGAAGAATTTGTCATGTGTATGTGTGTTGGAGTGAAGTTAGGACTGCTGACTGGGCCAGATTGCACAGATAGAATAAAGGTGTCACTGAATATCAGCTGTGGTTCTTCCTAGTCCCAATTTTAATCTCAACTTTTCTTAAGTGTATTTCTTAGGGAATAATTGAACAGAAAATTAACATAAGGAATTGAACCAGTAACCCAAAGATTTCAGTGGTATTATATTCCCTATTTCATTGATGGAGAAAATGGAGAGATACAGATTAATTAAGCTGTCAGGTCATATAACCAGTAAGTGCTGCAGCTGGGCTTTCAACCCAGCTGTGCTGGATTCTGCGGTCTGTGCCGTGGGCAGCGCACTCCCCTCCTGGGCCTCAGCCTAGACACATTCTATGGGGCTTGGCGTGGGCCTGGAAGCTTGTGGTGGCTCCGGACGCCCACTGTCTGGGGTGGTCAGAGGAGGAGGTTTCTGCACTGGGAGAGAGGTGGTGCTGGGCGACCTCTGAGTAGGCTGCTGTGTAATCTACCCTGGGGACTGGGACTTGATAGGGAGTGAAAGGAACATTACTAGTTATTGAGCTTGGACAAGAGGCATGAATTAGGACTGTTAGTCTCTTCCAAATTCAGAATGGTGGAAGGCTGCCCTCCCAGGCTCAGGCTAAGTTTTGGGTGTGGCCTCCACCAAACTCCCAGTTCCTCGTAGACATCCTGGCCCTCCTCTGCTTCCGAATAGCCGCCAAACCTCCATGGCGTATCATTCAGGGCCATGAACGGCCGGCACAACTCCACCGTTTAAAATGATCACTGTTCTGCCACATAACCTGATGTCGACATTACAGAAATATGTTCAGGAAGCTTTATGGAGAAGAGGGTTGAAGAAAAGTTGGCCAGGATTCCGGGGCAGCTTATTCTGCTGTGAGATGACCTTGGTCTTTGCTGGTAAAGATTTAACATAGTGAGTTTCTAAATTATGCGTGTGTGGCGTCACTGCACAAGTGGAGCTATTTCAGTACATAACATCTCCAATTTTTATTGCCATGACTAGATAATTGTGACAGATATTTTCTAGTGGGACTCTGTCCCACAGTTTCTTAAACTGAGGTTTATTTAGGGTGAGCACTCTAGACAGAACAGATGCACCTGCTCAAAGATTGTCATGGTAAGGGACCCTCCACTCTCCTTTCCTTAGGAAGCACCATCAAGATGTTTGATGGACATAAATATCTACCAGAAAATTTGACCAGATCATTATTTTCTATTTTATTCTCCTTTTCCAGATTCCTCAGTTAATAACATTTCTCTTTCCAGTATTGCTGTTTTTATTATTACAGTCTTCAAGTTTGCACAGAACAGAGTATCCTTAATAAAATAATGCCATAGAAGAACAAATTTGCTTTTTTGGCAGCTCCAGTAATTTGATTCTATCCTGCTTCCGTCATTTTCTACTTCATCTGCACCCCCTTTTCTGGCACAATTATGAGGGAGTGACATAGGATCAGGAACTATGAGAACCCCTGGAATTCCACTGCCGCTGTTTGAAACACACACTGAACGTCCTGGTGACTGGGGTGACAGCAGCTGGGTCTGCTTTGGGTCTGGGCCAAGCATGGAACTGTTCATTCACACACTCCACACGCCTCCAGTGTCTGATCTTTGTCTTGCAAAGTCGGGGCAGGGGACCTCTCATGCACTACAGCTGGTGGGAATGCAGCCAGATAGATGCTCACAGTCTGTGGGCGCATGGACTTCTCCGTCCTTCCCCTCCAGTAGTTGCTTTCCAGCCAGACAGACCATCATGCATTATTCATTCACTGGTTGTATCCTTGTTGGATTAGTAGGAAATATTTACTGAGTGCCTGCTCTGTCCACTCAGCGTGCAGTGTACGGAGTGTTCTGGTTCATGTGAACCTGGCAGTCCAGGTCTGCGCCATGAAGGGATGTCTAGGTGGAGGGGAGGGAGTGGAAGCAAGACTGCCCCCGTGGCTTGGAACATTTTCTCTAGTGCCAGCCTGCACAGTGCTGATCTTGCTCCATACTCTTTGTCCTGCCCTGGGCTGGCTCTTGAGCACGCTGAGTGTCTTGGGGGCTTGCTTATTTTTACCAAGCATTGTGACCGAGCTGAGGAAACCTGCAGAATATCCATAGAAAATTATAATTAATACCAATTGAGAAAGAGTTTGAAACCTAAGTCCTTTTTGTGCCACACCCTAGTCCTTGCCTGGAGAAGTATGTGTAGAAATTCTGAGCCTTCCAGCCAGGTGCTGCAGAGGTAGGTGAGAGCCTCTGTCTACACTGACCTAGTGTAATTCCAATAAGATTCCAATGAGAGAGTCAAAAGTATCAGGAGTTGTTTCATACTTTGTAAAATAACTTAGCCATTTATAAGGCCTTTGTTACTTCTGTTGTTTGTAGAATATTTGCTGTGTACTTGATGTGTTCATGATAGGCTGAAGGTGTATCTTCAATGAGATAGAGCGTGGTGGCAGCAGATGCAGATCCTGGTTTACAGATAATACTGAATAAGCGTGTGCTGTTTGATTATGCACACCATTGCAACACAAATTCGGTAATAGGAAGGGGATGGTCCTGACTATGAGCTCAAACTTGGGGAGGGGGTAACAGGGAGTGGAAGACCTGGGCCTCATCCACAATGAATACATCTTAAGTCCCTAGGCTGGGAGTCAGTCCAGTGTTGCTGACTGGCTTGGGGTTTGGGACAAGAGGGTTTGTGGTCAGAGGGGTATTGGACCCTGAGGATATGTGCATATTAGTAAAGCCCTGCCCAGCTTTGTTCTTGCATCTGGGGCTGTGGAATCAGGGACCCATTGAGAGGCCCAGCAGGTCTGGCCAAGCTGCATGTCCCTGCTTATCTAGAGGTGGCCTCAAGGGAACAGGAGGGGACTATAGGGATATTCTCTGTCTTTGGAAGCTCCAAAGGGGCTGGCTCTATGGAAACCTTCCCTGGGCCTGGGCGGCAGCGAAACACCCACTGGCAAGTGTGTAAAAGGACGCTTCTGCCCACAACCTGGGACATCTCAGTGCAGATTCTCCAGCCTGCTCTCATCACACGCTAGAGCCACCTGTCCTAGCCCTTCCTGAGCACTTTGCTGCCTGGTTCCAGCCACCCTTCTGCATCTTTTTGCCATCCGACGGAGATGGACAAGTTCCTGCTCGTGCTCCTGCTGCTGGGGGTTTTCCATCTTGTGTTCTTCCAAGGTGTGAGAGAGGCCTGGGCCAGCTGGACAGGGGCGAGAATGGGGTGGGAGTCGCTGGAGCAGTCCGAGGATGGTGGTCTGACCAGCTTGGGCAGTCGGTGTGGGGCAGGGGAGCTCCAGGTCAGGATTCTGGGATGACCCAACGACTCCTATCAGGGTAAGGTTCAGGTCTCTTCCCACGGTCTCAGAGTGGGGTCAGTCACCCTCTTGGGAAAATTGGGGTTGGGGTGCTCTTCTCAAGTTAGGGCTTTGAGGTGGGCTGGCCAGCCCTGGGTAGCAGAGCCAATGGTTGCTCAAGGCTTTCTAAATAGAAGCAGCCCAAGAGCAGTTCTCTAGCAGGAAGAGGTCATTGAAGGGCTTATCTTAAACCAACAATTCACAGCACTGTTTTGCCTTAGATGAGTATGTTTTTGGATAACTTCTGGTGTTCTGCTAGGAAATCTTTGGACACTAAGATCTGCCTCTTACCGTTCTAGCCAGCCAGTCCTCATCCTCATACCCTGTCATTTCTGCAGGCATCCTCACCTCAGGGTGTCTGTATGTAGATGCTCTTTGCTCTTTGGATGTCACCATAGCCAAGTGGACACCTTTCGCTTTGTGAACCTCTCCTAAATTTTATGAGAGTGTGAGCACAGAGCTGGTACTAGGATGAGGTTACTCAGGCTCTAGGGAACAAAATTTAAGGAGGCATAGTCTGTTAGCCTTGTTCAATCACAGTATCTAAACTGAGACCTGATCCATTAAAACTTATACCTTTTTCCTTTATGTCTCACCTCCCAGTATTTCCTGTTCACAGCTGGTAAGTAACACCTCACATTCTTATTTCATGTTATTTATTCTTTTATTTAAAAAAGTCTTAGCAAGATACAATTCACATATCACACAATTCACCCATTTTACATGTAGACAAATTTATGCACTCTTAATGGAATTTGAGATCCCTGTATTAAAGTCTTCATATCCCTAAAGATCCAATGGAAACAGTCTAGTGGGGGATTATTTCCAACTCTAAATTATATACAGAAGTACTCAGGGTCATTCTTTGCCCTTGACCTCCTGGACCCTAACAGTGTCCTTCCCACCTTGGTCTCAGCCCATTCAGCCCCAGGCTCAGCATTCATGTCTATTTTCCCAGCTCAAGCTACTTTGTGCATGGTCTGCGACATTTTTAAGGAGAGTGAATGTGTGCAAGGCAAAGGCAACTGCACCGTGGAGGAGGGCAGTGCATGCAGAACCAGGGATGTCTATCATTTCAATGTAAAAGGTAATGCTGTTTACAAGTTCAAGGGAGCCATTGCCGGGGGGTGGAAATGTTCTTGCTCTGGAGACCAGGCTTGCTGTGGGGCTGGGGGGAAGGTCCACTCACTTTGAGGTACAAGCATTATTCTTTGGAACTACCTAGGGATGCCTTTGTCTTGCAGTTGGGTGGATCCACAACCACACTATATTGGACTGCGGCAATCCATGTAAGGCTTGGAAGTTGTATCATTCGCAAACGAAGGTTTCAATCTTTTGCTGTAAAGGTCAAGATTTCTGTAATAGACATCGAGGAAAATTACGAACTGTGAAGACTCACTAACTGCTACCTCCTTGGCAGTGCTGGTTTGTCCCTTCACTTCTCCTGTCCCTGGCACCTCTGGTCCCGTCTCCCTGCTCGTGTGCTCCTGCTGAACGAGCGGTGTCCTCACATGACTTCCAAGTGTCCCTCCTCATTTCTCTCCTGGCCCTGGCTCCTTCCCCCCAGGAGGACACCAGGCACTGTCAGTTCACCCTGTTTCGTTCTCTTCTTCATTCACGTCTGAAAGTCACCATCAGCCCTCCCTGCCCGCGTTCCTCAGCCCTCCTGGTCGCCATGTTGCTCTGGCTAGGAACTGCCCAGCTTCTCCTCCCACCAGCTTAGAAGAGACTGCAGAGTGCCCAGAAAGGTGACGGGTTTCTCTTCATACACCAGGAGTCAGAGGGGTCAGCTAAAGAATATGGTTCTTTTCAATCCCTGAGAGAACAAGCACCACATGTACTCACCATTAAATTGGTATTAACTGATCAACACTTATGTGCACATGTAATAGTAACATTCACTGGGTGTTGGGCAGGAGCGAGAGGGGTGGGGGATGGGCATATGCACACCCAATGGGTGCGGTGAGCACCGTCTGGGGGATGGACACGCTTGAAGCTCTGACTCGAGTGGGGCAAAGGCAATATGTGTAACCTAAACATTTGTACCCCCATAATATGCTGAAATAAAAAATAAAAAAAGAAAACTTTTCAAGGAAAAAAAGAATATAGTTCTTTATTATATGAATCACATAATAATCTTTAATAAATGAATCATAAGTCATACAAAAAGTTTTAAAATAGTAGTGAAAGACCCTCCGTAAAATACTGTCTTAGTGCCTCTAGGCTCCTATAACAAAATACCATAAACTGTGTAGTTAACGGACAACATAAATCTTTTCCCAACAGTCCTGGAGGCTGTGAGTTCTGAGATGAAGGAATGATCCACTGGTCTGGTGTCTGGTGAGGCCCCACCTCCTGGTTCACAGATGGTGTCTTCTTGCCATGTCCTCACGGGGTGGCTCTGCCCTCATGTTCTAATCCCTTCCCAAAGCCCCGCCTCCTAATACCATCATGTTGGTGATTAGGTTTCAACATGTAAATTTAGGGGGGGGAGCATACAAACATTCAGACCATAGCAAACTCACAAAAAACAGCCCCCAAAATAAACAAAACTAAAAACAGGTTCTGATGGCTTTACATGTGAGTTCTACCAATCTCTCAAAAACACTTCATCTCTACCTTTTGAAAAATTTTCTAGGAAACAGAAGCAAAACTAAAGCCACCCAGGTGATTTGACTCTAAATTCAGGTGATTATAGAAAAAGAGAGAAAATTGTAGACCTTTTATTTGTGGTTATAAATGCAAAATACTGCATAAAATATTAGCCATTTTAATTCATGCCATTTAAGTTGGGACAAAAGGAGGATCCTAATGAAAAACTATTAGAATGTATTTCAAGTTTGGATTATCCATCAAGCTCACAAAACGCAGTCGTCCTTACCTGGCAATGATTTATTGGAAACTACACAGAGCAGAGGGTAGTGCAAACACATCAGCATCTTCACGGAAACCGCGACTCTCAGATGCGGAGTCTAATGTGCCCAGTACCACAATAATCACAATTCGGCCACGAAGACTGTGTGATGGTGACGTGAATACAAGCCCTAACAGTGCAGGGGAGGGACAGGTCTGTGGTCCCGTTAGACAGGTGGTAAGCGAGGTCTGAGCAAGGGAGGAGGGAGCAGGAAAGTCAGTCGGCCCACTCGCACGAACAGCCCTCGCACGAACAGCCCGAGGAGAAGAAGGAGCCATTGATTTCCCAGCATCGCACAGGTACAAAGCGACCTTGCCTCATTATATCACAATCACAATAAATTAGCATTGTGGTTTTGACCCCCGCTGTGGTAAAAACAGGGAAACTGTGAGAACCGAGATTGGACAGAATGAACACCCACCACCCAGGCTTCTTTGACTTCAACAAATAAAAACAGCAACTGCGTGGGATTCTGAACAGTTGCTCTTTTTGAGCCTTTGCACAGCTTTTTCTAAGCCTGTCTGTTTTCCCTCGATAAACTTGCCACTATCGCTCGGTTGTGTGTGCAGCCTGAAATTCTTTCTGCGATGTTAGCGAGAACCTTTATGCCGGTGACAATCCCACAGCCTAAATACCTGGTATCGGGTCTTACAGTCCCGTAAAAGTAAGTGACCATCTCACTTTCTTTAGTGCAGTTGCCATCCATAACGTGCAAGTTTCGCAGGAGAGTTTTAGGGGCTGCGTCTGGGTGTTTTATACTGATACTTCCAGAATTAGCAGCTCTTCCATCAGAATATACTGTGAATATAACTGATAAAAACTACACAAAGTTTATTTGAGAATATATTGTAAGAGGATGCATGTTCATAGTGGTGATTTGGGAATGATGAAAGGCCAGTGGTGAGGGCAGACTGTTCATCCCTCACAAAGTATCATGTCTTTTCTGTGGCTGCTACAACATGCCCTTGACCTGGAGGGAGACAGGCGAACACGTGCTGGGAGATGGCAGCTCTGGGACCTGGCCTGCCTTTGGGCAAAGAGAAGGATGCTCCTTGCATTACGCTGGGGGTAGGGGACAAACGTCTCTCTGGAAGGAAGGATTTGTCGTGGGTGTGTTTTGGGGTGAAATTAGGACTGCTGACTGGGCCAGACGGCACCAACAGAGAAAAGACGTCACTGCATGTTAGCTGTGGTTCTTTCTAATCCCAATGTTAAGCCCAACTTTTCTTAAGTGGGTTTCTTAATTGTTAGCAATGAAATATGAAATAGAAGAATTATGTATTAACAACTGAGCCAATGCATCTTATGTCATTAACATGTTCTAGATACTGTGCTAAGAACCTAACATTCAGTATATATATCTACATATTTTTTACTTACAGCCACTCTATGATGTAAGAACTATTATTATCCTCTTTCCTTTATAGAGGAAATTGAGATATACAGACATGAGGTAACTTGCCCTGGCCTCAAAATTTGAACATGCTAGAACCAGCCTTCACAGCCAGCTGTGCTGGATTCTGCGGTCTGTGCCGTGGGCAGCGCACTCCCCTCCTTGCCTCAGCCTAGACACACCTGATGGGGCTTGGCGTGGGCCTGGAAGCTTGTGGTGGCTCTGGATGCCCACTGTCTGGGGTGGTCAGAGGAGGAGGTTCCGGCATTAGGAGAGAGGCGGTGCTGGGTGACCTCTGAGTAGGCTGCCGTGTAATCTACCAGGGGCACTGGCACTTCCAGGTGGTAAAGGGCCCAATTCTAATTAAGCATGAAGTAGGACTAAGTATTAGGCCTCTGCTAACTTTGGGAGTCTGGGGACAGCCCCTCATGGTGCTCAGGGTAAATTCAATATATAAGTGGAGTTATGTTTGGTCTTTAAATGTCTCCAGTTTATGTTCTTATCATAAGATATCAATCACAGAGTTTTCCTAGTAGAACCAAGTCTCATAAATGCATGAATCCAGGTTTGTTCACAACAGAAAGGATACACCGTGCTGAAATACCATGTCAAGGACCCTCCACTACCTTTTCCTCAGTAAACACCAACAGGATATTCACTGAGCATAAATTCCACAAGGTAATTGGCCCAGATTTTTTTTAACCTCTCTTCCCATATTTTTCAGCTATTAGTCCTCTTTCCAAAGCTACATTTTCTATTATTGTTAATAACACATTCTTTAAGTCTGCAAAACCACAGAAAGGTGTTAGTAAGTTGATGTCTCATAAGAAGACACTTATTTTTTGGCAGCTCCAATACTTTGATTCTATCTTGCTTCCCTTATTTTCTACTTCATTGCACCCCCTTTTATGGCATAATTATGATGGGGTGATATAGGATCAGGAACTATGAGAACCCCTGGAATTCCACTGCCACTGTTTGAAACACACACTGAATGTCCTGGTGACTGGGGTGACAGCAGCTGGGTCTGCTTTGGGTCTGGGCCAAGCGTGAAACTGTTCGTTCCCACACCCCACACGCCTCCAGTGTCTGATCTTTGTCTTGCAAAGTTGGGGCAGGGGACCTCTCATGCACTACAGCTGGTGGGAATGCAGCCAGACGTTCACAGTCTGTGGGCGCGTGGACTTCTCCGTCCTTCCCTGTCGGTAGTTGCTTTCCAGCCAGACAGACCATCAAGCATTATTCATTCACTGGTTGTATCCTTGTTGGATTAGTAGGAAATATTTACTGAGTGCCTGCTCTGTCCACTCAGCATGCAGTGTACGGAATGTTCTGGTTCATGTGAACCCAGCAGTCCAGGTCTGCGCCATGAAGGGATGTCTAGGTGGAGGGGAGGGAGGGGAAGCAAGACTGCCCCCGCGGCCTGGAACATTTTCTCTAGTGCCAGCCTGCACAGTGCTGATCTTGCTGCATGCTCTTTGTCCTGTCCTGGGCTGACTCTCGAGCATGCTGAGTGTCTTGGGGGCTTGCTTATTTTTACCAAGCATTGTGACTGAGCTGAGGAAACCTTGCAGAATATCCATAGAAAATTATAATTAATACCAATTGAGAAAGAGTTTGAAACCTAAGTCTTTTTTGTGTCACACCCTAGTCCTTGCCTAGAGAAGTATGTGTAGAAATTCTGAGCCTTCCAGCCAGGTGCTGCAGAGGTAGGTGAGAGCCTCTGTCTACACTGACCTAGTGTAATTCCAATAAGATTCCAATGAGAGAGTCAAAAGTATCAGAAGTTGTTTCATACTTTGTAAAATAACTTAGCCATTTATAAGGCCTTTGTTACTTCTGTTGTTTGTAGAATATTTGCTGTGTACTTGATGTGTTCATGATAGGCTGAAGGTGTATCTTCAATGAGACAGAGCGTGGTGGCAGCAGATGCAGATCCTGGTTTACAGATAATACTGAATAAGCATGTGCTGTTTGACTATGCACACCACTGCAACACAAATTCGATAATAGGGAGGGCATAGTTCTGACGGTAAGCTCGAACATAAGGAGGATGCAAAGGGGAACAGAAGACTTAGACCTCGCTTATGAAGGAACAGGAGGGACCTCCAGGGACATCCTCTGTCCTTGGAAGCTTCAAAGGGGCTGGCTCTGTGGAAACCTTCCCTGAGCCTGGGCGGCAGTGAAACACCCACTGGCAAGTGTGTAAAAGGACGCTTCTGCCCACAGCTGCAGATTATCCAGCTTGCTCTCATCAAACGCTACAGCCACCTGTCCTAGCCCTTCCTGGGCACTTTGCTGCCTGGTTCCAGCCACTCTTCTGCATCTTCCTGCCATTCGGACGGAGATGGACAAGTTCCTGCTCATGCTCCTGCTGCTGGGGGTTTTCTCTCTTGTGTTCTTCCAAGGTTTGAGAGAGGCCTGGGCCAGCTGGGCAGGGGTGAGAATGGGGTGGGAGTCACTGGAGCAGTCCGAGGATGGTGGTCTGACCAGCTTGGGCAGTCGGTGTGGGGCAGGGGAGCTCCAGGTCAGGATTCTGGGATGACCCAACGACTCCTATCAGGGTAAGAGTTCAGGTCTCTTCCCACGGTCTCAGAGTGAGGTCAGTCACCCTCTTGGGAAAATTGAGGTTGAGGTGCTCTTCTCAAGTTAGAGCTTTGAGGTGGGCTGGTCAGCCCTGGGGAGCAGAGCCAATGGTTGCTCAAGGTTTTCTAAATAGAAGCAGTCCAGGAGCAGTTCTCTAGCAGGAAGAGGTCATTGAAGGGCTTCCTAAACCAATGTTCCACAGCAAGTTCCCTGTACAATATTTCTATGGTAAGTTTCACTTAGAAATATTTGGATATGAGATTCCTTTGGGGGAGGTGTAGTGATAAATCTTATGACATTGCTTCCATACCTTGGAGCCAGGATAGTCCTTGTACCTCATCCATTTTCTGAGAGATTACCTGCCTCAGGGAGACTGTATGCAGATACTCCGACTGTGTTCTGCACAATGGCTTCATGGCCCAGGGGATAGCTTTTCCCTTATTTCCAATAAAATTATATCCATATGTCAAATCCTCAGCTCCTTAAGGAACTGGTAGATGAAATCTGATGGGAGCATTTCCACGTTCGATTATCTTGGGGAATATTGTTAGAGTCATTCTTTGCCCTTGAAGTCCTGGGCCCTAAATAGTGTTTTAACCCAAAGTGGTTCCAGTCCTTTCTGCCCTGAGCTCAGCTTTCATGTCTGTTTTCCCCAGCTCAAGCCACATTGTGCATGGTCTGCAACGATTATAAGAACGGCCATTGTGTACACGGCAAAGGCACCTGCACTGTGGACCGTGGCCCTGGATGCAGAACGAGGAATATCTTCATTTACTGGGAGACAGGTACTGCTGTAGAGCTGGTGTGAGGAAGCCCTTGCTGGGTGGGGGAAGTGTTCCCGCTCTGGAGACCAGGCTGGGCATGGGCAGGAAAGGCCTTCTTGTTCTGAGGTGCAAGTATTGTTTCTGGCACTCAGTGTGAATGCCTTTCTCTTCCAGATGGGTGGGTCTACAATCACACTGAATTGGACTGCTCAGATACATGCATGGCTTCACATCTGTATTTTCCGGCCCTGAAGGTCGTGACCTTATGCTGTAAAGATGAAGATTTCTGTAATAAATATCAAGGAGAAATAGAGAAGAAGAAGACTCACTAACTGCTATCTCCTTGGCAGTACTGGTTCGTCCCTTCACCTCTTCCTGTCTCTGGCACCTCTGGTCCCATCTCCTTCCTCGTGTGCTCCTGCTGAACGAGCAGTGTCCTCACATGACCTCCAAGTGTCCCTCCTCACTTCTCTCCTGGCCCTGGCTCCTTCCCTCCAGGAGGACACCAGGCACTGTCAGTTCACCCTGTTTCGTTCTCTTCTTCATTCACGTCTGAAAGTCACCATCAGCCCTCCCTGCCCGCATTCCTCAGCCCTCCTGGTCACCACGTTGCTCTGGCTAGGAACTGCCCAGCTTCTCCTCCCACCAGCTTAGAAGAGACTGCAGAGTGCCCAGAAAGGTGACGGGTTCCTCTTCATACACCAGGAGTCAGAGGGGTCAGCGGAAAACTCAGGAAAACATGTCCAATTGGCAGGTGGACAGAGAGGTCTCTAAGTGCGGGAAGATCTCAAGGCCCGAGGCCGACAACTTGGGATCGTCAGCTTGACGTGCTGCCTGCATGCCCAGACCCTACTGAAAGCTTATGTCCTGAGGTGTAAGGAGGTCGTCCAATGAGTTGAGTGAGAACGGGGTGGATGAGTCACAGACGCTAGAGACCAGCAAAACAAAATGGAAGTGAAGGCCACTCTCCAAAGATGGATGGGTGGTGATGGGAGAAGTAGGAGGGGAGCCAGGACTGAGTGGCATCACCGTTTGCTTTGCCACATGGAGGCTATGGGTAGGGCAGGCTCAGTGGGGAAGTGGGACAGGAGCCACATTCTGGAGCGTGAGGAGTGAATGGGCCGGGACAGGAGGAGACAGTGAGTGTGGGCAGCTCTTCCAAGACGTGTGGGAAGAATGGAGAGAGTGGACTCATATATTTTTTAAGGAGAGTGAGTTTAGCATAATTTTAGGTAAGTTTTTCACATCCCTTTAATGTAATAATCCTCTTCTTATGACTGCAGGAGTCTTTGTCATCATTTCATTATCTGTCATTTATATTTACATACTTTTCTTCCCTTCTGTGATTAATATATCTTACCTATTTTGTTCATCGTTTTCTTTATTTTTCTTTTACTTTTTACCTTTTTGTCTTTATTTTTTGTTGTCTTTGTCTTTACCCTTGCAGTTCATTATAAGAAAATGGAGATTATTATTTGTGTTCTTAAATTACTTATCGGCTATTTTCTATTTAATATTTAAAGCAAAGTAAATGAAACATTTTACATTTCTCTTAAAAATAACAAAAATAAATTCATTTTCTGTGACTTTTGTTTAGTTAAAAATTTTTCTAACTCATCCAAAAAAATCCTAAAAAATTTACTTTTCTATCAGAATGTCTAAATATTTTCATAGGTTTTTTTCCTCTAAATTTGAGATGAGATGGGAAATAAAAGAAAAGGCAGGCTGCATGAGACATTGTGGGGCATGCTCTAATATAGAAATTTATTATTAAATGCTAAAATATCAATAACACCACCAATAACATCAGTGATGATAACCCTAACCCAGATATTCCAATGTAAATTAAGGTATGTCTCTTTATATCTGTTCTCACCAAAAATTACCATGGTTGGGTCACAGTGGTGGAGACAGGACCAATGAGAGGGATTTTTATTAGTATCAACTTTTAAGTTGCTTTTATCACCTCCTAGAAATTAGGATGTCTACTACTGAGAAGACAGAAAACAAGTGTGGGCTCAGATATGGACAAACAGGAACACCTGTGCACTGTTGGTGGGAATGTAAAATAATGCATGCAGCAGCTGTAGAAAACAGTATAACAGTTCCTCGAAAACTTAAACATAGAATTACCATATGATCCAACAATTTTTCTTCTGGGTATACTCAAAAGAATTGGAAGCAGGATCTGGAAGAGAGTTGCACAGGCATGTACATTATTCACAATAGCCAAATGTGGCAGCAACCCAAGTGTTCATTGACAGATGAATGGATAAATAAAATGTAGTATAGGCATCTCATGTAATTTTATTCAGCCTTAGAAAGGAATGAAATCCTATCACATGCTACAACAATATGCTAAGATTATTTGTGAAATAAACCAGTCACAAAAAGACAAATACTCTATGATTCAACTTATATGAGGTATCTAAAGTAGTCACATATATAAAAACAGAAAGTAGAGTGGTGGTTGCCAGGCTCGGGGAGAAGAAAAGGGGAGTTGTTGTTTAATGAGCACAGAGTTTCAGTTTTTCAAGATGAAAATGTTCTGGAGATCTGTTGTACAACAACAGGAATAAACTTAAGATCACCAAATTGTTCACTTAAAAATGGTTACAATGGTAAATTTTAGTTGTTTTTTTTATGACAATTAAAAAATTTTAAAGGTAGTTAAAAAGACACAATTTTACTCTTATCAATTAAAAAACTCCAAGAAAGCAAAAAACTCCTTGTCTTTTATTAACCCCTTTCTATTTATGACCAATGTAAATTCTGTGGCCATTATAGAAAATTTGGAAAATATAAATATATGTACTAACAGAAAAATTTAAAACCCCTGCAAAGGCACTGTACTTAATAACTTGCTCCAAGGAATATCACATGGAAATAGACAAAAAAGGAACTTTTCAAGGAAAACAAACCCTCAGCCCTGGGCTGACCAAAGTCATCATCATCAGAGATAAATCAGGCTGAGAGCAGGTCCCTTCGATGTGAAAGGAATGGCACTGCACCTCCGTGCCACCCTCTGGGCTCATACCCCCTTTCTAACCATGAGAAAAACATTACATAAACCCAAACTAAAGGACGTTCTGTAAAACTCCTGTCCCATACTCCTCAAAATTATCAACATCATGTAAAACAGGGAAAGTCTGAAAAGACATGTGGTATCCTGGAAGGAAAACAAGACCTTTGGCAAGAGGAAGACACTAATGAAATCTGAATAAGGTATGGAGTGCGGTTACTAATGATGAACCAGGTGTTCCAGGTAAGCAGAGAACGCTCCCCTGGGGGCGCTGTCCAGTGCTTCTGCGGTGTGATTGGGCTGCCTTGCGATTTCTATTGCTGGGATCTTTCAGGACTGACACCTTCCAAATTCATTTTGTCCCTTCCTGTTTCTGAGGGTGGTGGGAGCATGAGGGACAATGCAGGAAAAGCCAGTGGGAAGGGAGATACTCCTTCTGCTTGGCCAGGGTAAACTGGAAGATGTTCGTGATTATACCAATCATATTAAAAGTTTTGAGATTATAGTAAAAAACCCTCCTTAAAATATATAGCCAACAAAAATAGCAAAATACAAAACCAAAAACTGATTCTGATGTTTCTTTTCATGTGAATTCTATAAATATCTCAAGAATGGGTCATCTTTATCTTCTGGAAGTTTTCCCAGGAAGTAGAAGCAAAGCCAAAGCTACCCATGTCCTTCCATGAGCCCAGAGTAACATTGATTTCCATATTTATAATAAAAATTATACACCATTTCACTTATGAATGTCAATGAAAATTCCTAAATAATCAGTTAACCAACTCCAAATAAATTTAAAAATAATACATCATGATAAATAAGGAATTTTTCCTGGAATGGAGAGATGGTTCAACCGAAGCTCTTTCAATCACTTTACATTAGTACCCTATAGGAGATAAATCACGATAGTCTCAATTCATGAAAAAATCATTCTATAAAGTTCAAAATTTATTTATAAGCAATGACAACAAAAACAATACCCTTGTGGCAAACTAGGAATAAAAAAACGTTTCTTTAAGTTGGTAAAGACTATACCTCTGTGACCTCCCCTCCCCCAAATTCCTATGGCAAACTTTGGACTTAGAGAAATTTTTGATCCATTCCATTTAAGATGGGAAATAAAAGAAAAATCCTATTGATAAACCACCAGAGTGTGTTTCATATTCAGACTGTCAATAAGGCTCACAAAACACAATTGGCTTATCCAGCAAAATTTACACAGAAATGATACAGAACAGGGAGTGTAGGAGCTTCAACATTCGCGGCATTACAGTGACTTTGAAACTCAGACCCATATTTCTTTGTCCGCAGTCACCACACATATGAAACACTTTGGCCAGAAAAATCGGAGTTTTCTAGTGGATATTTATATGGCTTCTTTTAATTTTTTTCCTTGGAAGTCTTCTAAAAATTTCTATGATTTTATTATTTTTATTTTCCAATCATCTGGGGCCACGTGCCTCACAAAAAGGCAGGACAATTACCCAGGGCCCAGGAGTCTGTCCACATCTAGACATGACCAGGGGGATGAGAACCCAGTCCCACCTGCACTGTCACAGCTGCACTGCTCTTTGTCCTGTTCGTCATGTGGGTGTACACTTCCTTCTTTCTCCAAAGCTGGACTATCTTCAGGGTAGATGAAAACAGACTTCCCAACCACATTATTTTCTTCAATTCTGGAATTTCCAGAATTCTCCTATCAGGAAGAGGATCTCAGGAGTTAGATTATTCAATAATAGAAGCTGCAGCTCCCTAATGTGTCGTATCATCCCCCCAGTGACTGGGCTGTGGTCTGCTGATGAACATGAGGAATGCCCTAGAACCACGGCTGGTAGCATGTTCCTGTATCTACCATTTCCATTCTATCAGTAAGTTCTCTACAGCTACTCTCATTTTTACTGGAAAGTATATTTGACATTTTCCATAATATAACAAATATCTCAAGTTTTAGAATTTTCTTGTAGCTTTCTGTCACATCATGGCTGTAAAACAGACCCCTTGAACACTGTTCGTGGGACTGCAAATTTAGTACAACCTCTGTGGAAAACAGTATGGAGATTTCTCAAAGAACTAAAAGTCGACTTACCATTCGTTCCAGCAATCTCACTACTGAATATTTAACCAAAGGAAAAGAAATCATTTTACCAAAAAGACACCTGGACTCAATGTTTATTGCAGCACAATTCACAATTGCAGACCCCAGTTATCTTTCAAAAGGATTAAATCTTGTTGCTGTATCAGGTTACGAATCTAATATCCCAGTGATTGCTATTGAGTGGTAATGTTTAACTTCTTCCTAAGACTTCAGTGTGCACGCGTCCATACTGTAGAGATTGCCAAAATAATTTGTATACTGCGATGAAATATTCCCAAAGGGATTGCTCGGATTACAGCCCTTTCGAAGGATATCAATGACTATTTTTTTCCTGAGCCCAACTCAAATTCAAATTTCTTTCTAGTAATTCAATATAGAGCACTAACAGAAAGTCTGATTGTGTCTGCTAAAATCCAAAGGTGTTGTGTTCCTAAAGGTAATTTGTCTCTTTTTTATTGGTAAGAATGAACAGAGACAGTAACTTATTTTGTGGTGTGTAGAATGTCTCTGGTGAATAGACCCAAGTTATCCCTCCAAATTTGACTGATTGGTCTGGGCTTTCTATTTAGCCAGATTGATTAATCATCCTTAGACACTCACGTGTTCTTAGGTCCTCTTTGGCTTTCTCTTCTGAGAAAGGAATTATCTTGATGTCATCAATATATGTACTAGTGTTTTCTCACTAGCGATTACATCTTAAGCTCACACAACTAAGTTATTAACATAAAAGTATACTGGAGAGCTCAAATAGCCATAAAGCTGGGGGACTATATTGTGGAGATTTGCCTAATTGAAGGCAAATTCTGTTTGAATTTCTTCCAAAATTGAAGTATAAAGAAATTGTTGGCCACTTTCTAGTCATTTCTAGCTTGTTGCAATTTTTGAATAATTTCGTCTCATCTAGTACAGTGGAGGCTATTTGTAGGACTATATTTTGTCCTTAGTAATCCATGATTAATCTTCAGGAACATCTACATTTTTAAAAAGCCCTTTGTAATTAATAAATTTTATTTTTTAGAGTAATTTTAAATTTAAAGAAAAACATGAGTGGAAAATAGAGTTCCTCTTTACTCCCTCACCCTCCTTCTGAAACAGCTTCCCCTATTACTATCATCTTGCATTAGTGAGGTACATTTATTATAATTGATAACCTAATATCTATACATTATTATTAACTAAAATCTGTAGTTTCCACTAGGGTTCACTCTTTGTGTTACATATTCTATGGGTTTCGACAAGTGTATGATGACAAGTACCCACAATTACCGCCATACAGAGTAGTTTTTCTACCATAAAAGTCCCCTACGATCCACTTACTCATCTCTCCCTTCCCAGTAACTTCTGGCAACCATTGATCATTTTATTATTGCCATAGCTTTGCCTTTTCCAGAATCTCATGTTGTTGGAATCATACAGTATGCAGCATTTCCAGATTTGATTCTTTCACTTAGTAATATGCATTTAAGGTTCTTCCATGTCTTTACATGGCCTGATAGCTCATTTCTCCTTAGTGCTGAATAATATTCTATTGTCTGGATGTACCACAGTAGGTGAATTTATTCATTCACCTACTGAAAGACATTTTGGTTGATTCCAAGATTTCGCCATTATGAATAAAGCTGCTATGAACATTTGTGTATAGGTTTCTTGAGAACTAAAGTTTTCAACTCATTTCAGTAAATGCCAAGGGATGTGATTGCTGTAACATATGGTAAGAGTATGTTTAGTTTTATAAAAAACTACTAAACCATCTTCCAAAGTGGCTGTTCCATCTTGCATTCCTACCAGAAATGAATAAAAGTTCCTGCTGCTCCACATCCTCGCCAGCATTTGGTGGTGTCAGTGTTTTGTATTTTGGTGTGCAGTGGTATCTCTTTGTTTTAATTTAAAATTCTCTAATAACATATGATGTTAAGAATCTTTCCATACACCTATTTGCCATTCCATATCATCTTTGATGAGGTGTCCAGATCTTTTGCCCATTTTTAATTGGGTTGTTTTTTTATTGTTGTATTTTTGGAATTATTCGTATATTTCAGATACCATTCCTTTATCAGACATGTGTTTTGTAAAGATTTTTTCCCCAGTTCGTGGCTTGTCTTTTATTCTCTTAATGGTGTCTTTCATAGAGCAGAAGTTTTTAATTTTAATAAAGCTTCACTTAGCTATTTTTCTTTCATAAAGCATGCTTTTGGTATTGTACATAAAAAGTCCTCACCACACACAAAGTCACCTAGATTTTCTCCTATACAGTATTATCCTCTAGGAGTTTTATAGTTTTTCAGTTTACATTTAGATCTATGATCCATTCTGTTAAGAACACAAGATCTGTGTTTAGATTCTTTTTTTTTTTGCATGTGGGTATCTAGTTGGTCCAGCACAATTTGTTGACAAGATTATCTTTTCTCCATTGAATCACTTTTGCTCCTTTGGCAAAGATCAGTTGACTATATTCACGTAGATCCATTTCTGGGTTCTCTATCTGTTCCATTTATTTGTCTACTGTTTTGACTACTGCAGCTTTACTGTAAGTCTTTATTTTGGGTTGGGTAAGTTCTCCAATTTTGTTCTTTTTCAATATTGTTTTGGCTATATTGTGTTACCTTCACATGTAAACTTTAGAATCAGTTTATTGATATCAACAAAATAACTTTTTGGCATTTTGATTGAGATTGTGTTGAATCTAGGGATCAAGTTGGGAGGAACCTACATCTTGACCATATTGAGTCTTCTCATTCATCTACATAAAATACTCTCCATGTATTTAGTTCTTTGATTCCGTTCTTCAGTTTTGCACATAGGAATTGTACTTGTTTTGTTAAATTTATACACAAATATTTAATTTTTGGTGTTAATATAAGTAATATTTTTTCAAATTTCATTTTCTCATTGTTCATTGATGACACAATCTGCTTTTCATACAAACCAGGCAGTACTATTATATAATAGTGCTCAATATTCTTTCTCCTATCATCTTTTCAATCAAAGCAGAAATCTCCTATTGTCCTCTTGGCATTTGGTATTGCTTACTATAAACTACATGGAAGTGATTGAATAATTCCAGACATTTCCATTTGGCATGTCCAAATAAAATTGGGCAAAGGGCAAATGTGATGGATAGCTGATTAGAAATTAACATGAGCAAAAATCGTTCATTCACATGTAACATCCATTGCAATTATACATTCAGGTAGAGGTATTGACTTCAGGGTAACTTTCAGCTTCCCATGATGCCCTTTACTTTCACATTTACAATGTATATTTTATCATAACATTAGGTCTAATATTGTTCCCTCTATCCTGCAGATGTCATTGTGCAGATGTCACTGTGCACTGCGCACCAGTACCTAGTAACCCCAGAGAACTTTGTTCATCACTTCTGGGCCATGCAACTTTAAACACAGCTTATTGCTTTGAGTCTCTTTCCATGGGTCAGGGACTATATTGTAGTGATGTATGACCATTCATATTTATCCCACCTGGGGGTTAGTTGAGCTTCTTGGATTTGTAATCATTTGAATCCACGCAAAAATTGTTGATATTTTAAACAAAACCTGAAACTTTTTGGCCATTTTACCTCAAAACAAATCCCTCCCCTCCCTTCTTTTGTAACTCTTTTTCTTCCCTCTCTTTCTCTTCATTTTGTGTGGCTGGAACTTAAATACGATATTCCAACCTTGTGTGAATCCTTGCAGATTTTTAGTTTATAGTTCTCTAGGAGTTGTTCTTTCACTCGCAGATTTTTGCGCATACTCACGGAATGCCAGCCTATGTATGCGTGCTTATTTAGCCAAAGACCCCTGATGTATGCAGGTTTGTGAAATTTTTTCCTCTGTGTATCCTCCTCCTCTTTTGTAGTTTGCACCATACTTTTCAGCCACTGCAGCTTCCAAAACCCCCCTCTGTGTTTCCTTAACTCAGAAAGTCCTTATCCTCTGGCTGGGTTCTCCTTGTCTGCACTCAGTCTGAAAAGTGCCTCTGGACAGAAAGCCAGGGTGATCAGAGAGCTCATCTTGTTTGTTGCCTTTTTCTCATGGAATACAGTTCTGTCTTGCCTGTTGTCCAATACTTAAAAGTAATTGTTTCTTATATGTTGTCCAGTTTTCTAGTTGTTTAGGATAGGTGCTGCAGTTTGATACCCAGGTATAGTCATTTGAATAAGCCACTGTAAGTGATGTGTACCACTCCTTGGCCAAGTTCTCAAAAGTAAAGAACATTTTCCCCTTTATCCTTTCTTTTTTATTGGTGGCAGAAATGCAGATGTGACAGTGGGAGCTGTTGTAGCCATCTTGGTTCCTGAGATGGACATCAGATCTTCAGACTGTTAGATCAATAAGATAAAAAGAATCCAGGACATCGGCTGATCACATGTAGCAGAGCTGCCTTATTCTGAAACTAGAATCTTAGCTGCCCTTATCAGGTTCAACTTTATGTGACAAAAAAATGATTTTCTGTCTATCAAATGTCATTGTTATTTTGAGTCTCTATCTTGCAACAGTTGAAACTTTATCCTTACTAATCTAGTAAGACACAAAATTTATAACAATAACAACAATTTCAATGAAAGACAGAAACATATGAAACATGCCTGAAACCAACCAGGAATATGGATTCAAACTCTTGCAGCCTGAAGTAGAGCCATCTCAGCTAACTTGTGGTAAATCACTGTGTTTTATGCGTGGTTTGTTGTGAAGTATAATTGTGACAACAGTGGACCAATTCAAAAGGTTTGGATGTATATATAAGAATATAATCTAAGAATGTAAATAGATAAAATTTATTATAGATGTAATGGACATAACATTCATTTTTTCTTCCTCTTCCCCTCTCCCCTTCTACCACAAATTATCTCAACTTGCATATTGTAGATACTTAAAGAGTTATTATTGAATAAAATTGGGACTTGGGGAAGGAATTATGAAAGAATCATTTTACCATTAAGAAGAAAAATGAAGGAAAATATTTATTTAAGCCATGACACCTGTACATTGTACACCATAGAAACAGAATAACTGGGAACTCCTTTTTCATTTGTTTATTTTGCTTTTTTTTTGTTGTTGTTTCTTTGTAAAATTTCACTTGAAAATTTTAATCCTGTCCCTGATGAACTTCAAAGAAAAAGGATTTTTGAAAGTACATCACTAATGTGGGTCACCAGAGGGAAGACCCTGGATAGTTCTTACTCTTTGGAAGCTCTAGCCAGGATAATATGATGTCATGGAAGCTGCTTACCAGTTAACCCCCAAATCACACGGCCTACAAAAACAAATTTTTTTCAGGCTCATGGTTCTTCAGATTGAATCATGCCAGAGTACTACTTAGCCATAAAAAGGAATGAATTAATGTCTTTTGCTGCAATTTGGATGGAACTCAAGGCCATTATCCTAAGTGAAGTATCTCGGAAATGGAAAGATTACATTTGAGAGAGCAGAGATGGTGTGGCCAGGTTCAGGCCTGTGGGATCCCAGAGGGCGCCTGGGCCAAAACCAGCCCATCCAGAACAGTGTGTATTCCTACAGGGTGACCCCCTTCCTGTTACCATTTTCTCTGTCTCTCCAATTTCCCATCCATCTATCTATACATTCATTCATTATTACAAAGCAATGTATTCAAAGCTTTTGTCCCTACTATTCCTTTGATCCGGAGCCTTCTTTTCCCAGAGGTCCACGTGGTTTATCTCTGTTTATTCCTCAATTTTCTCGGGCTCCACTTACACAGAAAAACCTCTGACCACCCTGAATAAAATATCAGCTCCCCCAATGTCATTCTCTGGCCCCCTTATTCTACTTTATTTTTTATATCACCGGTTGACATTTATATTTTATATTATTTTGTCTATAGGAGGACAGGGGATTTGTTAATTTCATCCAAGTTTTATTATATCCTACCTTAAAACAGTACTAGGTATGAAATAAGTCCTTAATATGTATTTGTTGAAGAAGTGAGTCAAAGAATGAGTGTCTGTAATAACTAAGTACCTGCTAGCTTTAGGAATAGCCCTTTTGGAAGATCATATGCTTCATTCCAATGATGTCACTGGTAACACTTTTTTATTAATAATTGTGTTTACAAGCAACATTGGATAGACATTTACATGCATTTATCTCTAATTCATTATATGATACTGGAAGGAGGGTGATGTTATCCCCACTGTTGAAATGGACAAATTTGGATTTCCCAAGGTCACACAGCTCGTACGTGGCAGGTGCAGGCTTCCGACTGAGTCCATCGCGCTAATCCCTTTTCCGCTACTCAACGCTGCCCCTCGGCAATCACCTCCGACTCTTCCTTCACAGTGGCCTCCAAGAGTTTCAGAGCTGCACACAGAGACCAGCCCCATCACAGAGCAGCCACAGCCAGCCTTTCACCACGTGCACCTGGCAGCTTGATCACTCGCCATGTTTGATTTGGCGCCAGATGATTTTGACTGTTTCCCAAAATCAAATACCCAATCAAAACACAAAACTTTGCCTCAAGGCAAGACCTCGTGTGCTTCTGAGTGCAATTCCAAGGGGGCTGGTACCTAAATGGCCATAACAGTGGCCTTCACAGGGAGAATGCTTTTGAAGGGAAAATGCGTTTAATGTAAGTATTATCTTGCATTTGTCTAAAAAAGATAGCTGCAGACTTCATGTGGACTCTATGCAATGACGATAATATGTGTTTGTGAGTTTTCCAAAACTAACAAAAATAATTGGACAATTTTCAAACAAATACTAAAAGAATCTGTAAATATGGTTTATATGTTATTTACTTTATCAATACAGTCTATTGATTGATATCAGTTCTGAGAATTACATAGAAGTCTCCCCATTCCCGAACTTCCTGCCAAAGCAACTTCATGGTTTGTTGTTTGTTTTAAAGGTCCAGAAGCAAAGAAACAGAGACATCACTCATAGATCATTATTTTTGTGACACTTCTACTCTATAAAATAAAGTGCTTTACTTGATCAAAATATTTCATTAAGCTTCTGTGGATGGAGAAATTCTGTTTGGTTCAACGGAACATATATTTTATAAGCACAAGACACTGCTAGATCCACCAGAACTGAAGATTTAGTCTCTGCCCTGGGGTGTATTAAATCCAGTCGGAAAAGGAACATGTAGAGCATTTACGTTGGAATGTGACAATGGCAGCACTAGAGGGCGCTCTCAGCACAGGCAAGGGGACGCAACCATTGTGGAGAGAGAAATCATGCTGAAAAAGACACCTGAACAGGAATAGTTAATGTTTATGGAGCCCTTGCTGTGAGTCAGACACTGTGCTCACTGTTTAAACACATTTTCCCGTTTTATTCAAACCACTGCCCCATGAGATAGGAGTTATTATTATTCACACTTTATGGCTGATGACATTGACACTCAAGATCACTTACTAATAACAGGCACCATTGGGATTCCAGCCCTGTCCATCTGAAGCCAAACTGTGCTCTTCAGCCCTGTTCCCTGAGCAGGAGTCAGCCGAGGCTGAGACGACTGTCTGGGCAAAGGCAGGAGACGCAGAGCAGTGACAGCTCACATCTAGCGCTTGCTAGGTGGAAATGCAACGTGTTTAATCCTCCAAAGAAGCCTATGAAAAATACGTTGTTTCACTTGTACTGCTAGTAAGAGAAGAGCCAGGTTTCAAACTGAGCGGTGCCAACGCCAGGACCTGGGCTCTCAGCTCCACCCTCCGCTGCACAGTGTGTCTGAGGAACAATGAGCAGATCTACAGCACGAAGGGAGATTGTTGAGACTGGAGGGAAAGTGGGTGCCCCGTGCCAGTGAGCTCACATTGTGCCCTCTAGGAGATGGGGGTGGTGCATTGAAGGGTTTGAAGCATCAGGGTAACATGGCCAGACAGCATTTCGGTTAGATCTGCTTGGACATCACATGGAGGGAAGATTGATGTGGACAAGTCTGAACACAAGAAGATGAACCAGAAGGCTGGGGAAGAGCTCTGTCTGAGCATGGGGGTGTCAATGGGTAGGAGGAGATGAGGGAGGGAGGCAGGGAGGGGCCGTCCCCTTCCATGCACTGGAAGGGCTAACCCTTGAAGAAGACAAGAACTGGCTTTTGGCCAGAATCCCAAGGTAAACAGTTTGGGCCATGACAAATGAGGTCACATTAATGTCCAAATTGACTCAACTTCCCCCTCCCACCCTTCCTTGGCTAACAGGAACTCAGCCCTTTTGCAAAATTTCCTTTCTTGACACTTTCCTTAGAGTGTGCCGTAGACCGACCGGTCTCCATTTGCAGACCCCTTCCCCCGGCCATGCACTGTTCTCCCCAACTCTCATCACCCAGACCGTCTCACCTAACACTGTTGTTATTGACATTGGTCTTTGCTTTTTTTCTCTAGAAAATAATTCAGCTTCAGGCAAACATGTTGGGCTCTTTGTATCTGTGATTTGATTCTGCTCTACTACAGTCTGCCGTGAGCAAGGTCTTGTCATTGCTGAGTCGGGCGGTTGCCTTTCATTGAAATCCAGTCTCTAAGCCAGTTTGACCCCATCAAGCCCAAGGACAGGCATTTCCCTTTTCCCCTCTCCCAGCCTTCCCAGTTTGGAGGCTCTTTCTGATGCATCGGCCCAGGCCTTGTTGCTGCAGCGCCGGCCTCTCTGGGAGCCCTTGAACGTAGTACGTTGGGAGGGTCTGAAACATGGGCTCGCTCAGAACTCCATGGCACAACATGTTCCACTTGGGAAATAAAACATCCTCTGTGTTCACAAATCTGCCCTCCATCTCTCGTCATGTTGAGTAACTTCCTGTGTTAGGGTCTCCAGAGAACCTGGAGATTATGTCTCTCTCTCTCAACTTGTTTAAAACAGGTAGGTAAATAGAGAGAGAGAGATAATAACCTACTAGTTCTGTTTTTCTAGGAAGAATTGAGAGAGAGAAAAGGAGAGACAGAGATTTCAGAAATTTTAGGAATCGGCTCACAAAATTGTGGGGACTGGCAAGTTGAAAATCCGTGGAATCACTTGACTCTTGCATGACTCTGAAATTATGCTAAAGAGTGACAAGTAAAAGAATGGTCTGGAAAATGTATTCATAGTCCCCAACTTTATAGAAAGCGGAAAAGGCAGGCTGTCTTACCATTCACGTAGGCTTAAGATGCCCTGGGCATAATAACCGGGCCTGCTGCCTGTCTCTCACAAGCCTTAGTTTGAACCAGCTCTCACACTTGTATAGTCTTCTCTTTTGGCTCCGAGGCCTCTGCGTCAGAAGGGCTGGGTCTGTATGCCCATGTCAGAATTGGCAGTGAGACTATGGACCATTGTTAGAGAACACAGGATGCTATGTGGTTAAATAAATAAAAACCACAGAAATTTAACTGGATCTGCATTTAAATCCTGGTTATGTTCCTGACCATTTGAATGACCCTCAGGGGATCACTTAACCTTCTTAAGCCTCAGTTTTCTTCTCTCTAAAATGAAAATGGGGGCCGGGTGTGGTGGCTCACGCCTGTAATCCCAGAGATTTGAGAGACCAAGGTGGTAGGATCACTTGAGGTCAGGAGTTTAAGACTAGCCTAAGCAACATAGACCCCTGTCTCTACAAAAAATACAAACATTGGCCAGTTATGGTGCTGTCTGTAGTCCCAGCTACTCAGGAGGCTGAGGCAGGAGGATCGCTTGAGCCCAGGAGTTTGAGGTTGCTATGAGCTACGATGACTCCACTGTACTCTAGCCCAAGTGACAAAGAGACCCTATCTCAGAAAATAATAATAATAATAAAATAAAAATGGGGGCCGGGCACGGTGGCTCACGCCTGTAATCCTAGCACTCTGGGAGGCCGAGTGGAGTGGATCACTCAAGGTCAGGAGTTTGAGATCAGCCTGAGCAAGAGCAAGACCCCGTCTCTACTAAAAAAAAATAGAAAGAAATGATCTAGACAACTAAAAATATATATATATATATGTAAAAATTAGCCGGGCATGGTGGTGCATGCCTGTAGTCCCAGCTACTTGGCAGGCTGAGGCAGAAGGATCACTTGAGCCCAGGAGTTTGAGATTTCTGTGAGCTAGACCGACGCCACAGCACTCCCAGGCAAAAGAGTGAGACTCTGTCTCAAAATAAAAATAAAAATAAAAATAAAAATAAAAATGGGATTTTTTTGTAGGCTTGTCATGAAGAGTTGATGAGGTAACATACAAAGAATGCCTAATAAAGAGATAACAGGTAAAGAGTATTCACGAAAGCACTATCTTCCCCAACTCTCGTCATCCATACCAAAATGCTTAATCTAAAAATCCTCTAATCTAAAGCTGTTATTATTAATATCGATCTTTGATTTTTCTCTCTGGAAAGTAATTCAGCTTCAGGCAAACACATCAGGCTCTTTGTATCTGTGATGCAAGTCTGCCTCACTACAGTCTGCCGTGAGCAAGGTCTTGTCATTGCTGGGAAGGACAGAGGAGAAGAGCAGCTGTTCACATGGGAGTGCTCCACCCTCCGCAGGAACCTTGGCTGTGAGCTCCTCGCAGGGGGCACTGGGAGTGGAGCCTCTGATTGCAGGTCCAATTGGGAAGCTCGAACACAGGTTTGGTGTTTAATTACCTCCTCAGCCAAAGTGATGGGCAGCGCTCCCTCTTCGTTTCTTTGGTTCTGATACTCATTTCCTTTTCAAAATTGTCTCCATTTTTATGTAAATGATTTTATTGCAAAAATGGAATAAGGTCAGACATGAATATATTTAGTAAATCAAAGTAATACTGATTATATACAGCAATCTCCAGTCAACCTCTGGATTATCTCCCCAGATGCTGTAGCATCTAGCATATGCATTTATAGTTCATGTACATTTGTGTTGCTATACATACCCACATGTGCACAGGTGTGCATGCGTGTGCCTGAGCTCCCTGTTCTGTTTTTCCCAGGCCTCTGCTTAGTGGAATTAGACAAAGTGCAGATTTGGATAGAGACTGTCACGAGCCCCTTGGAAGTGAAGATAATGCACTTCGTAAGCAGTTACCACAATATTGACTGTGCTCATAAAAATTATTTTATAGCAGAATAAACACACATAGAGAAAGGCACACAAACAATCTGAACAATAAATTAGAGTTTAATCAGCGGTGGAAGAAAGCGCTGAAGAAAATGATGAGACGAGGCACCCCACTGCTCCCCGCTGGGCTCCCCGGAGACAGTCGCTGCTCCTCTGCACTTGGGGGAGGCGTCCTGCCCGAGGCCCGAGCTCTAATTGCACTGGGGAGAAGAGGAGAGAGAAAGGGATTTTCTTCAATCCCATAAAACCCACGGAGAGAATCCAGCAAAACAGCTGAAGGCATGAAATCTGTACACACTGTGGTGAGATGTAATTTCATCCAAGAAGGAAAAAGGCAAACACGAGGAGAACAAAGGATTGTTTTGATATTATGATGGTGGCATAGCTGAAAATAATTGATTTATATTAAAATAAGATGAAATTCTTCTCAATTCCTGGAGAAAAACTAATGAGATTTGTCAAAGAAAATAAATATCAGCTCCTGTTTTAATCTTGTTTTCTCTTTCCTCTAGCCAGGATGTGTCCCATCCTCCCCTCTAGACTGGGATTCTCTCTCCACTAAGATGCTGCACACTTGGCTGCGCTGGTCGCTGTCCACTGCTGAGGGTGGCTCACTTTCCTGATGGGTAAGCTACAGTTACGGGATTGGCCTTGAAAACTCAGCAAACGAATCTTGGCTCTTGAAAACAAATTTATTTTTTTCTGCTTCCAAGAGTTATGAACACTTTATAACCTATAAATAATAAAGACAAAAATCATAAAAGGTTAGGCCATCAGAATCAATTAAAATTTCCGCAATCTAGGCTGTCAGTGAATCACTGGGCCTACATTAAAGATAGGAGCACTGGAGCTGAGTTTGTACCCAAATAATGCTTCTTATTAGGTCAAGTCCTCAGAAATGTACAGTAGATGTCATTCTTTTATTTCACCACAAAGGGTGTCGACTGCCATCTGCCAGAGCACCTAAAAACACCTAAAAAACTATCTGCAAAATATTTACTGTATCACACTTTACAGGTGTTCCTGTATCAGAACTCTCTTATTCAAATGTAAATACTTCTGGAAAAAGGGAAAAGTAAGCTTTAGCCAGCATATGCATGCATGCATATTTGCATACATACACATTTGCATGCACACGTACAACCTGAGGAAGGATAGTGGCATCTAGCTGAGCTCTAAGGAATTCTTGAATTAAGTACATAGGAGAAGCACCTGAGCAAGGCTTCCAGAATAATCAGTAAGGCAGAGGTGGGTCTAGAATACACAGTGGATGTATACTATGGACAAATATCACCCTAATCATCTTTTTCTTTTTATAATTTAGAAAGTCTATTTATCTTCCATTCATTCATCTGGCCCAAGTGCAAGTCTATACCTGACCTTGGGATCTGTCTAAGAAAGAAATTTTTGCTACATTTGCTACATTGAGTATAAAAGTCCCACAAGACGGAGGAGGAGGTGCCAGTGATGGAGAAGGAGGTATAGAGATGTCTCCTCTATGTCAGCCTCTGCTACAACCTTGCACATGTTTCTTACTTAATTGTCCTCACAACTCTTATCATTTAGGGTATTTTTCATTTTAGCACCAGATCTAGATTTAGTTGCCAGCCCAATTCGCAAATTGTATAAGTGGCTCTAAAATTTCAATATACATTCAGCTGAAAATTATAACATATTGTTTTCTCAAAATACCTACACCTAGAGAAAAGTGGCTGATGGCATTATTTTAGAACTAGGTGGCATCAGTGATGGTTTCTGTTTTATTCTGTTGGCCTTTCTCTTACACTTGTGACTTCTTCATGACAAAATGGCAGCTCCACGTCAAGGTCACATTTTACTCAAAGCAGGAAAAAAAAAGAAGTTATTTCATCAGTTTCAACTGTCTTCTATTTGTAAAGAAAAAAAATCCTAGAACTTCCAATGATCACATATAATTCATTCATCTGAAAAAATGGCACATGACCACCCCAACTATCAAAAGGTTTTGGGAAAATAAGTAGTGAGTATTCCTACCTCTGTAGTGAAGAAAACAGAGTGAACAGTGTTGTGATTGTCTGATTCGTGAGCTAAGGACAGTATCTGCACAATGTCAAAATAGGAATGTGAATCTGGGTCATTAATCCAAATGCTGTTCTCCCCTGCTCCCCCAGCACACAGACTTTCTCCTGTGAAACTGGCTTGTTTTCTGAATCCATGTCTGCTGTTCTACAAAAGATGTATATTTTTAAAGGAAGACTGTATTTTTTATTCCAAGTTACTGACATTTTAAAAATCTAAGTTATCTATCCAGGAATAGCAGGGCATAATAGAAACTCACTGTGTCAGGAATCAGGACCCAATCGGCTTTCATCCTGACTTCGTCAAAAATTGCAAAGATTTTTCTTTTTGCCTTATCTATACCTCTGATTGACCTGTAAATATGAAGCAGTGTTAACCTATACCTCCTATATGAGATGCATTTTGTGTGATATATTTGTAAGTGGGTTTGTGACACTGTGTATAAGCTCTATAGATTAGAGTGACACTAATAATATCAATATGACTATCCACTCTTTTTTTCTTTCTTTTTTTTTTCGTTTTGAGACAGGGTCTCTGTCACCCAAGCTGGAGTGCAGTGAGGCAAGCATAGCTCACTACAACTTTGAACTCCTGGGCTCAAGCAATCCTTCTCCCTCAGCCTCCCAAGTATTTGGAACTACAGGTGTATGCCACCACACTGGCTAATTTTTCACTTTCTTTTTTTGGGGAGACGGGTAGAGATGGGCCATCGTTCTGTTGCCCAGCCTGGTCTTGAATGCCTGGGCTCAAGCAACCCTTCTACCTCGGCCTCCCACAGTGCTGAGATTATAGGTGTGAGCCACCGTGCCTGACCACTATGCACTCATACATGCAATATCTGCATAAGGCTTCAGAGCTTAAAATCACTTTAATATGCATAATCATATTACAGCCTTTCTGTATTCATTTATAAATTTTGTCTGAATAGGAAAATATCTTACAGTTTCACATCAGATAACAACACCCTTCACAAAACACACCCATTTTTCATAATTCCAGTTGACATCCCAGTAGCTTTATACATCTTGCTTTTTAACAGTCCATTACCCATGCAACAAACTCATTAAGAGTTTCTTAGAGTAATAATTGGCATAATGCTTCCTTCCCTATGCCATCATCTGCCTCTCACCAGTGGACCAAAAAAGAGGAAAAAGTTTGTCATCTAAGTGGAGAAACTTCAGTGAGCTGAAGATACTGGTGTGGATTCCTGGGAGGAGCAGGCCAAGTTCAGGGATGATTTTTTGAGTATGTGAATAAACAGCTTGAGATACCTGCTTCTGGCCAAGGTCTATTATTTTCCCTGGCTGTGGATGTGGAGAGTTTCAACAGAGGCATTTGAGGCCTCCAGACAGAGTCTGTTGGTTGAAAAGGCCAGCCAGACCCCAGGTATCAGACTGAGGCTCAGAAAAGCTTCTGGGGTGAAGAGATGAACGATAAAGGTTGGTGAACAGGCTTTGTGTGTCTCTGGGAAAGTGAGTTTCCTCAGCTTTAGGGCAGGTCAGAAAGGATGATGGTGCTGAGGAAAGAGAAGACAGGCCGAGTGTTCTTTTGCTGCTTCCCTTCCTCAGTTAGAAGCTGGTGTTGGGACAGCCAGAGAAGTCCCCGTGCTCTGACCTCGCCGGTCTTGTGCAGCGGCCCTCGGGGCAGTGAATAGAGACACACTCCATCTCCTTTCTCTTCACCACCAAACTGATAAAGAGAAGGTAAGGGGTCTAGTAACTAGTAACTTGGAGTCTAGTAACTCACGTTGGACTTAGCCCAGATAAGGGAGCGGCAGCTGTGTTCTACAGCCTGGAGTAAAATCAGGCATTTGTGAGATAACCTAACCCTGCGTTTTTTCCTGGAGGGGATGAGAAAGGATCCGGTGGGATACGGGGAGCAGAGCGATCGGAGGACTGGGAAAATCTGCTCTACGCCTGACACCTCCAGGTCACACAGTCTCTCTGGTCACAGCCAGCGTGACTCTGAGGTAGGTATCTTCCTTTTTCCCTGTGTGAGAGCCTCACCGTCACCACACCCACCAGCTCCTAGAGACGGCACTCGTGGCTCCACAGAACCGTCTTGTAATAGTGAAACTAGGTTTCTCCCCACTCAAGGATCATAGTTTTTTTTCCAGCAACTACCCAGAGAAAAGCACTTAGCTGCAGATGCCAGGGGAGAGTAAGGAGAATTTATGCTATTTCTGGGCATTTGGGGATAGGTCTTAAGAAGGATTGGAGAAAGAGAGACATAAGAAGACCCTGAGGCCATCTTATTCCTTACCTTCTCTGTATCGGTTTGGTGGTGAAGAGAGAGGAGATTGAGTGTGTCTCCATTCACTGCCACGTTCTCTCTACCTGGCACACACAGCTCCCAGGTCACCTCCATTGCCCTAGTGACAGGAGGATCCCTGGTGCCAGTTTTGCCTCCATAGCCTGATGTCACTGTAGGTGGAGATGAGGCATCTGCTCTTCTCCCCTCCTCTCTAGTCCTTCCTTGTTTCCTATGTTAGTTTCCTGTTGCTACTGTAGCAAATTATCACAAATTTAGTGGCTTAAACCAACACAAATTTGTTATGCTACAGTGCTGAAGGTCCGAAGTCTGAAATGCATTCCACTGAACTGAAATCAAGCTGTTAGCCAGGCTGTGGTCCTTTTAGAAGCTCTACTGCAGAATCCATTTTCCCAGGTTTTTTTTTTTTTTTTTTCCCCTGCTTCTAGTGGTAATGTCTCTTCTACCATGCAGGATAGCATATACACATGGTCTGGAGAGTCACATGCAGACATCTTGCGGGAGGTGCATTATTCAGCCTGCTACGGTCAACCCTCTGCCCTCCAAAGATTCACATTGATTCCATATGCAAAATAAATTCACTCCATCCCAAAGTTTCCAAAAGTCTAAATCCATCACAGCATCGATTCAAGTCCAAAATCTCTTCCATCTTAGAGTAAAATCCCTCTCCATCTGTGGACCTCTGAAATTAGAAAAGAGTTATCTGCTTCAAAATACAATGGTGGAACAGGCAGAGTTATAGATATTTCGTTCCAAAAAAGAGAAAATTAAATTTAAAAAACAGTCACTGGTCCAAAGAAATTTCAAAATCTAATGAGGAAAACTTCATTCATTTTTAAGGCTTGGGAAAAGTCCTCTGTGACTCCTGGCCCTGCCCTCTGAACCCACAGATTGGCCCTCAGGACATCCTTTCTGTTTTCTGGAAGGATAGCATGTGTTTGTAGCTAAGCAGTTTCATTAGCCTGCTTCCTGTTTGTAGAATTTTGGGAGACTGACAGCCTTCATTCATTTCATCCTCTTTCTGTGTTTTTCAGACCTATAGGTTGTGTTTTTATTTCCCAGCCTTGTATTTCTCTGTGTATTTATAGATTGCCAAATAACTCATGGAGCCATTTGAGTATGGTTATAGTTTGTGAATTTTTCAATCTCTAATATTGTTTAATCGATTTTTTTCTGCTTCAGGCAGTATTTCTGGCAGTATTTCTGTTGACATAACATTCTCAAGAATCTTGTGGGTCTTCAAGGTATTTCTCAGAGATTCTCTCCATTATACAAGAGACTCTCCTTTCACAGATATCTTCCAGATAATTCCATCTCTATTTCTGGCTTCTGCTCAGCTAGCTGAGAGATCCATTAATTACACGTCTAAACTCTTCAAAAAGCCTCTCCTTGATCAAACGCTCTGATCTTTTGATCCTTCCCGGGCGCTAGCATTGAGTCATCAAGCCGCTTCCCTTCCCAGATATGCTTCCTACCAGTGACTCTTCTAATTTTAGCATCTTTTGTAACCTAAGTAGCCTGAGAATTTCCCAAATCATCAATAGTTATTATAGTCTTAATAGTTATTTCCTCAATCTATCTCTTTTCTCTCACATTTTATTATAAACAGCAAGAAGAAAGTAGGCCACGACTTCAACGCTTTGCTTGGAAATTTCCTCAACTAAATATCCAAATTCATCCAAACTTACAAGTTCTGCTTTCCAGGTAACTGCACTATTCAGCTAAGCTTCCTGCCACTACATAACAAGAATTTTCTTTCCTCCAGTTTCCAATTCCACGTTCCTCATTTCCTTCTGAGCCCTTACCAGCCATACGTCGTATGACTGTGATGATTGGTGCATTCTTCAAGATGATGCAGGCTTTCCGTACCATGCTCCTACCTTACTTCTGAGCCCTCATCCACAGTCTTTAGCATCAACATTTACACTAACAATCTGTTAAAGGCAATATAAAATTTCAGTATCGTGCTCCTCAAAATTCTTCCATTCTTTGTCCAATTCCAAAGCCATTTCCACATTTCCAGGTATTTGTTACTGTGGCACCACTGTGGAACAGGTGCCCCTGCTTTTGCTGCTATAACAAATCATCACTAACTTAGTGGTTTAAAAACATCATAAATTTATTATCTCACAGTTATCGGGGCCAGAAATCCAAAACAGGTTTTCACTGAGTTAAAACCAAGGTACCAGCAGGGCTATATGCCTCTTGGAGGATGAGGTAAATCTCCTTCCTTGCCTTTCCCGACTTCTAAATCCTGTTTTTCTTGCTTAGTTCATGGCCCCATCATCTGTCTTCAAAGTGAGTAGCACAGGATCTTCCAATCTCTGTCACGCTGACATTCCTGTCTCCCTGTTGTAAGGACACATGATTACATTGGGCCACCTGGAAAATCCAAGATTATCTCTTCATTTCACGAGCCTTAAGTTCATGACATCTGCAAAATCATGTTTAATACGTGGGGTGCTGTACTCTCAGGTTCTGGAGTTAGAATGTGGGCGTGTTGGGGAGCCCCTATCCAGCCCACCACATTAGGAATCTCTGCTTCTGTTTCTGGGTTTTCCAGAGCTGCTCAGTTACTATTTGTCTGAATTCACACGGACCTGGGTAAGTATTTCACCACACAGTGTGAGTATAGCAGGTATGGCAAGGCCAAGATCACACTGCCGTGGAAAGGATGGTTTGTTATACTCACAAGTCTTAAGGGGAGGTCACTCCATGCCAGCAGCAGCCACTCAGGGAAGCACTGGGGCCAGTCAGGAGGCAGGGGACAGGGGGTCTCTATTGTGGTTTTGGTGGGAAGGAATGGGTGAGGCAGAGCAAGCAGGCTTAGGATTGGCTAGTTTGAATACTTTTAGTGGATTCTGGGTATAGAGGCTGTCCCTAGTTTTCTGGTACCTGGTCCTGGGGTGACTAGGGCAGGTGGATATTGCCCCAGCATATGAGAGTATGATAAAGGGGTGGTGGAGGGTGCGGGCTTTGGATTGGTTGGTTTGCATATGAAAGCCACACTTGAGGGTGACTGGCTAACCCTGGGAGAGGTGGTCCCCCAAGGGTCAGCAAGGTGTCAAAGCATCAAAATACAGACAATAGAAAACCTAGCTCAATCAGTAAGGGCAATCATAACTGAAACTGAGCTATGCCCAGTTTTCCCAGTGTCTACCAAAATATCCATTTTTAGGGCTGGGTTGAGGAAGGTATACTGCAAAATTAATTCTAATGTCCTTTTGTGAGGAGTAATATCTTCCAGGTCCAAAGGATTACACACACACACACACACACACACACGCGCGCACACACACACAAAATAATTTTACAGAATGCCCCTGTAAGTAGATCTTTGGGAACGAGCTGCAGAGGAATGTGACACTTGCCACACCTGGGAGAAGCTGTATTATTTTAAGACAAGGTGCTGGTGTTTGTGGGATTAGAGAGCTGTCAAATGTGCTTACACTTGAAAAGTCCATTTGTAGGGTATTTCACAACACAGTCAAGCACATAAATGGCGATTTTGTTCAGATTGAACATAAAAATGAACAGCAGCATCTAAAGGTTTTTTTCCTCAAATGAAAATAACTTGCTTTGGCATTTTGGGGGAGGCAAGTGAGAGGTGGCACCTATAGGGTGTGTTTTTATTTCTCAGCCTTGTATTTCTCTGTGTATTTATAGATTGTCAACTAACTCATCAAGTCATTTGAGTATGGTTACAGTTTGTGAATTTTTCAATCTCTGATATTGTGTAACTGACTTTTTTTCTGCTTCAAGTCATTTTTTTGAAGGCATGAACACTATGTGTCCTTAATTTTCTTCATCGCCTCCTCTCCCTCTCCTGATTCTCTCCTCCTGTCTCTCCTCTCTCTGGCCTTATCTCTTTTCCTTACTCTGTCACCTTCTGTGAGTTCTTTCCTTCTTCCCCTCTGCTTCCTCTCACCTCCTCTTCCTTACTTTTCCCTGCGGCTTCACTCCCTGAGTTTTCTATTTTTTCCTTTATTTCCTTTTCTTTCTTTCGCTCTCTTTTCTTCCTTCCTCCTTCCTTCCTCCTTCCTTCCTCTTTTCTTTCTTTGAAAAAAGATGCTCATGGTGCTCAATTTTTTGAGACTACAGCTGTGTGTTTGAGGCCAGCAAGAGAGCTGAGAAAGTATTAAACTCTCCAAGGGTAGGAGAAAGTTAGGGAAAACAAAGTCAAGAGGTCAATTTTATCAAGACCTTCTGGAATTCCCTAGATTGACACATTCATTACTTTGTAAAGTGATAGCTGATTGTATCTGAAGGGGCAGAGGAGAGAGTGATTTAGATCATGCCTACTTCTTGTCAGAAAACAATTTCTCGGGCAGCATCAGGAACAAAACAATGTGGCGAGTGCCACTGCTTGATTCCTAGCTTGTCATTTGGTCCCCGACACTTTATGTGCATGTCCTCATTTTGGAAACCAACAGGAATATGAGCTGTTGTTTATTTATCTGTTGTTTCTTCTGTCTTGTGAAATCACCTGCTACAGGTGCCACTGCTTTGACTCCCCATGTCTGCGGGCTCCCTGTGCGTTCCACTGGCCGGGTGAAAGTGATTATCCTCTGCACCGAACACCTCAACTTCTTCCGCAGGCCATAGCTGCAAGATTGCTTCACGCACACAATTTTTATTCACTGAATTCTTTCACGCTCCCCTTCTACACAATCAAAGGGGGTCATAAGTATTAATAGCTTTTCTACTATACTCTCTTCATTGCAGACCAAGTGGTCCTATCCACATCCAGGTAAGTTTAGGTAGAGAGATGTGTGCTTGAATAGGTCATGTGGTTTCAAGTTTAATCTGAAAAAGCTCTCAGTCTGATTAGGATGTGCGTGCAGTGGGAGTAGAAAATTGGCAATTAGGCCAGAGCACAACGCATTTGCGAACCAGAAGCTAACCTAATACATTCTCTGGCATGGAAGTCCCGGTGTTCTAGGGGTTACAAATTTACCGAGTTTCTAAAGTTTTATATGTACATGAGGAATCCAGAACCCAGAGAAGTTAGAGGCTGAGCTGATTGGAACCCAAACCTCCTGACTTTTGATCCAGGCCTCTCATCACCACACCTTGCTGCTGTTTTCCTGTGTGCTAGATATTTTGTTCATTCATTCATTCTACTTTTATCGAGTATCCATTGGGAACCAGGTTCTATATTAGGCACGGAGACTTTCCCAGTGAGAAAAACAGACATTGCCCCGCCCCTTGTGAAACTGGAAGTGAAGGGAAGGATCCGCACTAAAAACAAAGTAAAACAAACAAAAAATGCTTCATACCCACATCAGATAAAGTGCTACGAAGAACAGAATTGTGATGCTGGAAGAGAGACTAACAGGGGATCCGTACAGACTGAGGAAAGGTCTCTGGGGAAATGTATCCGATGTGAGTTCTAAATAGTGACAGGGGACAGATAGGACAATAAAAGGGACACAGAGCATTTCTAATAGCATGCATTAGATTCTGAAGTGGAGAAGGCTCAGCACTACCAAGGAACTAAGGGAGATTCCCTGTAACTAGAGGGTAATGCCCTATGGGAATAGCGATGTACAGTGGGGGGCATTCAAGCATAAGCCATGCTGCTGAGGCTTTCTATGCAAGAGGGAGGCATTCCGACACGCAGACGCTCAGTATGACTCTCAGTCAAATCAAAATGCTGAGTATTTCTATAACCCCACGAAGTCTTTGTATCATTTTCCAGTCACTCCTGCCACCCCGGGACACCACTACTTTGTATTTACTTTTTAAAGGATATTTGCATTGTTTTCAGGATTTTAAATATATCATTCCATTGACTTCTGCTTATCTTTTTAAAAATTAAACCACAGTTATCTTTCATAGTATTGTTTCTCTGAATGTAAAGTGTTGATTTTTTTCAGGGTATCTTCATAATTTTCTATTTATCTAATAATCAGTAATTTGTCTATGATGTACTTAGGTGATCATTCATTTATTCTGCTTTGGTTTTGGTATATGCCATTGCCATGTCTGAATTCACTGTACTTTCTGTTGTAAATAAATTATTTATTTTGGACATTCTATTTTTTTCAATAATTTCCATTTGACTCCTTTTTCGAATTTCAGTTTATCTGATGAAAGTCATCATCTGTTCACCCATTTTTCCTGTATTTTCCACTAAGTGATTTAAAATACATTTATATTATTTATTTTAAAATATTTATTTGCTAGCAATATATGAGTTATCTGTAGGTTTAATTCCACTGACATTATTTTTTCTTCTTTTTTATGTTCACATTTTCTTGCTTGATTGCATTTCTTATCTTTTTTATTATTTGCTTTTTTTTCTTTAAAATAAACTAAATCTGGCAATATTTTTTTTCTTTCAGACAACATACACCTTTCTTCTGTCATGCAGCTGGGGTGGAGACATGATCTTTTAGCTTTTGTCCTGAGTTGAGCTATTACGAGGTGATAATAGCTTTAATTGGTTTACCTTTGGTTTCAGATGACATGTAGATCTGTCTTTGCCGTCTACCTAGCATCACCTTCTCTTGTGGCGCTGTAGAGAGGCTAATTTCTTTGTTTTATCAACATTTCAGTGAGACATGGTTGAATTATAGCTGCAGTTTGGTTTTGTTTTACCTCTGTATTTAACTCCAGTAAAGCTCTTTAACTGGGAGAGTTGGGGAATCCCTCTCTGCTTTTGAGCATTGACCTTACTGTAGCTTACTTGGTAAAATTTTGTGAATGACAATTGTCAAGTTGTAAGATCTATGCATGTGTTTGCCATTTTCCTGACTGTAATTTGTTATGCTAATGCTTCGGGTCTTTCAAAGTTAGGTCTTCTTTCCTTGACCAGCAGTCTCTCTGCCCATGGCTCACCTGCTCTTTTGCTTGCACGCATGCAGATTAGGCTGTTCTTGAACTCCTAACAGGAAGGGAAGGGAAGGGAAGGGAAGGGAAGGGAAGGGAAGGGAAGGGAAGGGAAGGGAAAGGAAAGGAAGACTAGGTTGTGACCCTGTATGAAAGCGGCCACTACTCTGTACTCAAATATGAAGGTCTCATTCCTTTCGGGAATTTAGTTTACTTAGATATTTTGATGTCACCTAGCCCTTGATGGTTTTTAACAAAAATATGATCCTTAGTTTATCTGGTTTTTTCTTATTATTAGGAGAGAACAGATGATCATTAGCAACTTTCCCCCACCAGATTGGAAATCAAATATAGGTTTTAAAAGTTACTCTATATTTTATGCAGATAATGAATTGGATTAAGGATAAGCAAGAGTGAAATTAGAGAAAGAAGTTAAGAGGTTCTTGCAATATCCAGGTGAGCAATGATTCTAGGTTTGTTTAGGATGGTGAAAGTGAGAATGAACAGATATTGAGAAATTCAAGATATATTTTGGAAGTAGAATTGACAGGATTTAAGGGTGGATTCAAGGTAAAGGTTAAGAGAAAAGGGAGGTGCCAAAAATACTCAACGTGTGGCAATACCAACTGGTTAGACGATGATCTCATCTTCTGAGATAATGAACACTGAAATAGGAACAGCGTGAGCAGAGGAAAAGTGTAGAATAGTGTAGAATCTAAGCTCATGGCTGGGCAGCACTGAGACAGTCAACCTTAGTGGTCAAGTAGACAGCCTTGTTCAGGAAACATAGCTGACAGGCAGCATAAACTTGGGAGTCACTTGTATATAAATTTACCTTGGGAGAAATTAGGGTTTAGAATGTGACTATTATGGCTGAACTCCAGAAAATATTTTGCAGAGCTCAAAAGATTTTCATAAACACACTGATAGGTCAGGCACAGTGGCTCACGCCTATAATCATAGCACTCCGGGAGGCTGAGGTGAGAGGATCGTTTGAGGTAGGAGTTCAAGAACAGCCTGAGCAAGAGAGAGACTCCGTCTCTACTAAAAATAGAAAAAATTACCTGGGCATGGTGGCACGTGCCCGTAGTCCCAGCTCCTTGGGAGGCTGAGGCAGGAGGATCTCATGAGCCCAGGACTTTGAGGTTGATGTGAACTATGATAATGCCACTGCACTGTAGCCCAGCAAGACTCTGTCTCAAAAAAAAAAAAAAAAGAAAGAAAGAAAGGAAAAGAAAACACACTGATGATGTCTAAAATTTCTCAAATATAGCACCAATTATCAGTATTGTATACCAATTTTGTATTGATATTTTTCTCAATCTTTGTTTTGGAGAATCTGCATGGATTGGGAATTTACTGAACTACCTAGGCCTTATAATCTGCTGGAAGATGCAGAACTATGAAAATAGAAAGACAATATTATTTATAATGCTAATTATCCTTACCTAGCTGCCTACGTCTATGTCTATATATAAAACATTAAAACTCTGAGCTTCCCTATTATATGTATATACACGTATATACACGTATATATACATATATATGTATATATATTTATATAGCAACTCAGAGCTCAAAAGTCTTAATTGCATTTGCATAAGGTACTCCTTTTCAGATCATTTAAATTTGACTTTACAGTAATAAATATTAATGATTCAGAAATTGCTAACTGAATAATTGTAATTTAAGTAGCTTCTGTCTCATTGTATTAAAAAGCCACTACATTTTACCTTCACAGCATTCCATGATCACTGCTTGGTTAAGTCACGTGGTGTGGTTGAGTTGAACTCTCTGGAGTCCCCCTCCGCTGCACTACAGTCAGTAAGTTTCCTCAGTCAGTCCCATACCCTCTGCTCTTCCTAGCCCTACCTCCTTATTTGCTTCCACTGATGAATCAAAATAAACTTATTTGGGTTTCCTGAAAGTTAACCTGCAGGCCTCTTTACCACTGGTCTCCACATGCAACACATTTTCCAGTTCCTTATGTACGGTCTTTAAAAAAATCTATATCTCCTTTACCACCTACCTTTTTTCCTTTCATTCAATGATTTTGAAGGTAACCCCAGACATATTATTTTTTCATATTTTCTTTTCTTTTATTTCATTCATTAATATTTTCAAATATCTATTTAGCATTCAATTACCCCTATTAATTTTACTTCTTATCAATCAGTTTGTTCACTTTAGGACATAAAAAGATTTCTACATCTTTTTTTTTTACTTGTCATTTATTATTATTAGTGTTGAACCACATCCATTTCATTTTATTTATTATATCTCTTTTCTTCTTTTGTCTCTTTTAACTTTGTTATTCCTCCTTGCTGTCTTTTTTTCATTGTAATTTATTTGTTAAAGAAATTGAGTCATTAATCTTGCAGAGTTCCCCACATTCTATATATTTTTTTCTATATATTTTTAATAAAGTCTTATTTAATACTTTCTCTATCCCTTGGCTTTTCCATACTTTTCTAACAAATTATTATTAATAGTTAGATGTAGAAGCTTGATCAGATTCAGGTTTTGCTATGCTGGCAGGAACAGCTCATAAGAGATGATGTCTACCACTGTAGGAGGCGGCATGCCTGATTATTGCTCTTTTGGAGATGCTAAGATTGATTAGTGTGTTCAGGTGCCATCATTCCTTGTAAAATTTTCAGTTAGCATTATACCTAATGGCTTTAGCAGTCATCTGAATCAATGCTGGTAGTAGTTTTCAAAGTGATGACAGTCTAATTTTGTCATAAAGGTCTATTTTCTAGTTTCCAAATATATGCAGATTTTCTTACCTTGTATTTACTGATTTCTAGTATATTTGCTTTGTAGTCAGAGAACATGCTCTGTATAGCTTTTTATATTTATTTTTTTAAGATATAATTTACATACGGTAAAATCACCACTTTAAGTATAAAACTGTGCAAGTTTTAGCAAATTCAGTCATATAACCATCGTCACTACAACCAAGATGCAGAACAATTACATCAGACTCAAAATTTTCCATGTCCCTTTACAATCAACTCATTCCTTCATTCTATGCCCCTGGCAACCACTGATTTTTTTCAGTCTTTTCAAGGGTGTCATATAATGGGATCATACAGTATTCAGACTTATGAATCTGGCTTCTTTCACTTATTGTAAGACATTTGAGATCCATCTATGTAGTTACATGTTTCAGTAGTTCATTCTTTTTTCTTGCTGAGTATTACATTGTATGGAAAGATCACAGTTGACTTATTTGTTTACCGGTTAAAGTATATTTTAATCATCTCCCTTTTTGTGATTACAAATAAAGCTTATATAAGTGTCAGTGCATATTTTTGCATGAACATAAACTTTTATTCACTTAGGTAAATAGTTAGGAGTGGTATTGCTGGGTTGTATGGTAAATTTAAGTTTAATTCTATAAGAAGTTGCCGAACTATTTTCAAAGTGGCCATAAGGTTTTGCATTTCTAGTAACAATGTAACAAAGTTCCAGCTGGTTCACATTCTTGCAACAAAAATCTAACAAAACTAACATATTGTTAGATTTTCTACCTATTCATCCATCTTACCTATTCTAACTATTCTATTAGATGTGCAAAGGCATCTCCCAGTGGTTTTAACTTGTAGTTCCTTAATGGCTAATGATGCTGAGTATATTTTAATGTGCTTATTTGACATTAAGTTGATTTTTTATTAAGTCTTTTCAAATCTTTTACTCATTTTAAGGGGTTTGTTAATTTTATCATTGAGTTTTGAGACCTCCTTATATAGTCTGAATCCAAGTGCTTTATTAGAATTGTGTTTTTAAAGTGTTTTGTAATATACAGTCTAATGTATCACAAAAGAAAAGAGTAATTCTGAAAATATATAATGCATTTATTGATGCCTATAATTCTGTCACTGGATGTTGTGACTTTGCTATGGATTGTTATGGGCCAGATATGTCTGCAAACTTTTCTAAACATTTTTAATTTCTGCCAGTTAGAAATGGTACTCATTCACAAATTTCTATTAAAATGCAGGCATGGATAAGCAAATGTGTTATAGTCATATAATGGAATATTATTAAGCCACAAAAAGGAATAAAGTATTGATATATGCTACAACTCATCAGTTAGCATAATGTTTTCATTATTTCAGCATAATGTGGTCAGAGTCAGACACAAAAAATCGAATATGGTATAATTACATTTCAATAAAATACCCAGGATATGTAAATTCAGACAGACAGAAAAATATTTATCGGTTGCTAGAATTTGAGGAGAGAGGAAAATGGAAAGTGATTGTTTAAGGATAGAGGGATTTCCTCTTGAGAGGATGCAAATATTTTGGAACTCTATAGAGGTATGATTGTGCAATCTTGCAAATGTGCTAAATGCCACTGAATTTTACCCTTTGAAATAGTTAACTTTAGATTATGTAAATTATATCTAAATAAAACAAATAAATGATAAAAACATTAGTATACTTCATCTCAACAAGCAAAAACTATGAGCATCTAATCCAACACAAAGCCCACCTGACAAAATGGATGAACTTCGACTGCTACTGTCTTTCACTTTCTTCTCTGGAATTTGTCCTGATTGTATGGCCTATGAGAGTTTCTACCTCAAGGACTATGAGACATATAGTAGAAGAATAATATCACATATCATTTTAAATACCTCTATCCTGTCTCTAATAATATCCAGTTCTGTGCATGACCTTGGTGTGGTCTTTGTCCTAAAAGTAAGGCCCTATATTATGTGCTCTTTGACATAGGGTGAAACCATGACAGCCTTGAATAGACTAAATGCAAGTCCTCTCCTCACTCTATTCCTGGGGAGAGGGCATCCTAGCCAAGCAACCCTCCGTATCAAGGGACTGGGCGCAGGTCCTGTTATCCCCGAGAAGCAGCCTTCAGTTCTCTGCCAGCCTGCATAATTATTCAAACAAGCCATTCCTATCCTTCTGTGGAAACCAGGGGACACTCTACCCTCTTGATACAAAAAAGCCTGCCTCCCACAGTCTTTGATTGTTCACTCTGTTCCAAGTTACAAACTTTTGGGCCACTGCTTAAAAGTTGCCTCCTTTGGGATAAAGAACTCTGGGAATATCTCATATTGCAGATACCCACAGTATAAATCAAGGTAATGGAAGTCTACATACACTAAAGGCCATGATACAAGACCTCCCTGGACAGTCTGTCCCCATGGGAGTTCTGCACATCACTGATGGTGACCAAGGCATTCATTTCACTTCTCAGAGCACACAAGGCTGACCTCTTGTAAAAGTCATTCATTGGAACTTCCATCTCCCCTACGGGCCCCAAACACTTGGCTAAATAGATACACATAATGGGCTCCTCCCAGAACTCCCATTTTAGTTACAAAGTAGCAAATGGCCACTTGCTGGGTGTCACTACTGCCAAGAGCATTGACTAGTCTCAATTCACATTCATGCCTCTTGGGCACAAGCATTCCCTGTGTCAGTGCCACCCAGTTCCCTCACTTGCCCTTACTGGACATAAAAGGGGACACCTCTTTCCTGTTTTTGACAACTGCCTCACCATATGGCCCTCTCCCCTCCCGGCCTCATGCCCACTTCACTTCCTAGGGAGGTACTTCCACTCTCGGAGAGTCTCAGAAATTGCCATGGTTTAAATTGATGTCAAGGCATCAGAGGGTCAATCGTAGTGTAAGGCCTGGAGTTAAGTTTCCACATCATGCGCTGCCCTGACATCCGAAACTGGGAGGCCCTTGCATGGCCTGAGCCCATGTTCCCCTCCCCACACCGCTCATGCAGGCGAGGTCCCCTAGTTTAACCCCTTCCTCACTGAGAAGACCAACACCAGTCCTTGCATACTCCTGAGTAGCAGGCGTCAGTTCCCTGCCAGCCCACAGAACTACTCAAACAAGGAATCACATCATCCCACGGGAACCAGGGGCACCTCACCCTCGACACCACAAAGCCTGCCTCCCACAGTCCCAGATTATTCACTCGGTACAACCCCCATGTGGCCCTGCATGGCTTGTGGTGTTCTCCTCCCCCAGCCTGTTACTCATAGGCTGTGACTAATACATAGATGTCACTCTCATCTGTCCCCTGCCAGGTGTCAGGGTGTCACGTGCTTGGCCTTTCCCATACCTCTAGGGTGGGAATTCCTCCCTCAGCAATGAGGAGAATAGGAGATGGTAAGAACTCCTGGATAAGTCACTTTATTTCTTATAATTAATATGTTTTTGGATTCAATCCATAGATTTTATCCAGGAATATGCATCAAAAATTACCTGTAGAAATGTGTAAAAGCAGCAGAGCAATTACCCCAAGAGCAGCGATTCTGACGTGATGGCTCTGCAGTGCCTGGGACTGCCGTACCCTTAGACGGTCAGTGACGCTCATGGTCAGTCAGGTTGGCAGCCGTGGGTCTAGTTCAATGCTCTCAGCGTACACTGCGCATGTGAGGCACCTGGCAATCTTCTTTAAGTGTGAATTCTGATTCAGTAGCATGGTGGGGTTTATACCTGAAATTTCCAACAAGTTTCCAGTCCCGTGACCACACTGCCACCAGCAGGGTTCCAGATCAATGGTTCTCAGCCTTGGATGAATTTTAGAATTGTGTGGACAGATTTTTTAAAAATTTTGATACCCAGGCCACATTCCAGATTAATTAAACAGAATTTGTCATCATAAGTTCATATGTCAGTATTTTTAAATGTAATTTTGGTTGTATACAAAGCTAAGAATTAGTGGTCTAAGAGAGTGTTTCTTAACCATTTTTTTTTTAACTTTTATTATCACTGCCCCAAAGAGCCTTTTTAGGAATTTATTTTCCTAATTATTCCCACTGCTCCCCCTATAAAAATTTAAAACCACAGATATATTATATATGCTGCAGGGTGAGGGCAGGAAGGGCAGAGAAAGGGAATAAACAGGAGGGCGGGAAGCAACATTCTTTCCAGAGGCTGGTGTTTAAGCCAATTCATTGTGGTGCCTCATTACTCCAGGAATATTTTCCTGCCTCCCCTGGGTTTCTCAAGATGTTAAAGGTCTGCTTAGACAGAAGATCTATATTTCATCAGGACTTTCAAGAATAATTTTCACGAGGCTCTGATAAACAAGCTAGAGAAAGACAGGCGGGGACAACCTCACAGGAGGTGCATTCCTGGTTAATGAGCCACATCCAGGTGCAGGGCTGGAGAGCTCGCTGATCTGGGCCCTTCTCGCTGTGGCTTCGGCAACTCCGTGGAAGCTGGAAGTCATCTCCGTCCCGCTGCAGCTCTCCTTTGGTGCCGGCCACGCTCCTGGCTTGATGATGCCGTGGAAGAACTCACGCATGCTCACACACATGCACACACACACATACACACGTATCACCCGTGTTCTGTCAGGAACCTCTCCATGTTGAAACAGAAAACGAGAGAGGTGACGTGCCAGGCAGGATTCATGCATTTACAGAGAAGACGGCAAAGATAGTAAAGAGAGCGTCCACACACCTTCTCCCAGCTTCCTTAAGGTGAACTTCCTGCATTACTGCTCTACGTTTGTCAAAACTAGAGAATCGACAGTGGCACGTTATTAATTAAACTACAAGTTTTATTCACATTTCACCCACATTTACACTAATGATTTTGTTGACATTGTTTTTAGCACTTCTTGACTTTCTGGCATTACAAGATACTCTAGGTCATCTTGTATTTTCCATGTCCCATCCCTAGAATTAGCCATTTCTTCAAGCACCTTTGTTTCCTTTTATTGGAGGATGAAATTTAGAAACCAAGACCTGGGTGGGGGGTATGCTCACTGTTACTGGAGTGTCACTGCTTCTGTACCCTCTCAGTGGACAGAGATAGGAAACACATGTATGTACACTAACCTGCCTGTGCACACATAGGGATAAGTCATGCTAACACAATTCTATAACCTAAAAATCCCCTGTGCGTCTCGTTAATGACAATCATACTTCACTCCCTCAGACGCTGGGAACCACTGATCTGTTTTCCATTCTTATAGTGCCATCTCTTCCAGAATGTCACATAAAGGAAATCATACAATATTTTTAGCTTTGGGGGTATGGCAAATGCAATTGAGAGTCCTCTGTTGTTGCATAAACCAATCATTGACTCCTCTCTATTGCTCAATAATGCTGTCTATTATGGAAGTATTAATAAAATTCACGACCCAAAACCACAATTACTTTTGCACAAACCTAATACATGTTTAATTTTATGAGAAATTGCCAAAGCATTTCCTAAAGTGGCTCTACTATTTTAAATTCCCACTAGTAATAAATGAAATATCATCGGCCTTTTTATTTAAAACAATTTAAATATGTATGTGGTGGTATCTCGTTTTAGTTTTACTCTTAATTTCTCATATGAAAGATGATGTTGAGCATGTTTTATTAAGCTTAGTTGCTACCCATATGCCTTCTTTGATGAAGTGTCTATTCAATAGTTTGGCCCATTTAAAAAATTATTTTTTTATTGTTGAGCATTAAGAGTTACTTATATATTTTAAATAAAATCCTTTTATCAGACACATGCTTTGCAAAGATTTTATTTGTTCTCGACATGTGACTTCTTTTTGTTTTCTTAAGTGTTTTTCACAAGCAAAAATTTTGAATTTTAATAAAGTCTAATTTTTAATTGTTTTTTTCCCACAGGCAATGCTTTTGGTGTTTTTTTAACGATGAAAGTTGTGTCATTGTTCTTATTTGAGAACCTAGGGCAATACCTGGCAAATAATTATTTACGTAATGGATGAATAAAGGAAGAAACAAATGAATTACAAGTCCTGGTGAGCAATTTTCAGACAGGAGACACCTGCTGAGCTGGCCAGCTCTGCTGCTCCCGGCAGACCCTCACCCTGCCAGACCGCTGCTGAGCTGCAGCTTCTCAACCTCCTCTGGAACGGAGTGAAGCTGATCCGAGCGGAGAATGAACAGTCACAGGGACTGCCAGCCCTGCACGGCGGCTCAGAGGATGAGGTCTCGGCACCAGGAAGGAGGTGCACAACCGCCGAAAGAGCCTTCCTCACAAGGAGCTGCAAAACCTGGCCAGGGAGAACCACAGGGAGACACTTCCTTGAAGAAACAGTACTTCTTTGTGATAATAATGGGTTTATCTGGAATCTTTATGCAATTTGAGTTCAGTAATAATAGCGATTATAGGATCTACCAAGACAAAGTAAAGCCATGCCATCAAAATAATGCTGAGGTTCCTAGGGATGCTGGACAAGTCCAGGGTAATAGACTGCAGACATTTATGGCTTTGGATGATATTGAAGACATAAAGTAGCAAGTCAATTCGAAGCTGCCCTTGACTATTTATCCATGTGGAAAAACATTCTCAAATAGTCATAATGTGATTAGTTCTCACTAAACACAACAGTAACTTTTATTGGATGCAGTTAAAATGTATAAATAAACTTTCTCATTTGGTCGTGTTCTTGCAGAAAATATAGCAATTCATTCATGTCTCATTTGAAGAAAGTCATAAACGGAAACCGGATAAATTGGTTAGAAAACGCAAACTTTTCCTGCAGTTCCTCAGCTCTGTTCTCTTCAAAAATAGCAGCCACCCTCCTTTCCCTGGGGAACTGAATTAGTCAGCAGCACCAATCATCGCCACTGCTGTTGTTATTATTAATTATTGTTCATTATTACACAGCCACGGTGCACAATCTTGGGTGTGTGAAAGACCTAGTGAAGACCACGTAGGGCTGACATTTGTTCGTAGAAAACGCAGACACGGCAAGGACATCCCAGCTCACACACCCCGCACACTCAGGCAGCCTCACGCTGCAGCAGACGCACAGTGGGATTTTGTCAGAAAGAACATTCTCGATGGGCTTAAGACGCTATAATGTCCTTTGTCTTCCTCTCTCCCTCCCTCCCTCCTCCCTTCTTTCCTCCCTCCCTCCTTCCCTTCCTTATGTGTGAGGAGGAGCATGACACTGTCAGCAAGACACTGGAAAGGATGCTGTAGAAAGGGAGGGAGGAGAAGGTCGGCTGGCTGCGTGGAGTGTGGAGCTCGGATGTGGGGTGATCTGTTTCAGAAAGGAACAAGAACAGGTATTTCCCAGATCTCCTGCTTACATTTGCTCATCTCTCTTCACCATACTTTTTCCTCACCAGGCCCCTCTCATTTTATTTTCCTCTCCTTTCTCCTGGGGAGTGAGAATGTGCTTAGCATGACTAAGCCTTGTTTTTGTTTTCCGTCTCCCAAGCATCCTCCTTGTTTTTCCATTTCACATGAGGTGTGCTCTAAACCCAAGGAGGTAGAAGGAGAATCTCCCCGGCACCCAGAAGACCCAGACACAGGGACCTGATCTGCAGGAAAGAGGGGAGACCCCATGTCTTCTTCCCACATCCATCCCAAATGGAGATAAGAACGGGTCTCTTCTGTGGGGCCCACACCTCCCACAGGGGTACAGTCACCCCAGAAAATACTTGTGACACGACCACTCAACCCCATCCCTCTGATCCCTGCCGCAGCTGTCTGTCAAGAGGAGCCGTGACCGGCAGTGAATGGGGCAGGACAACCTAGCGCAGGATGGAGAGGCCTGGAATTGGGCCCCAGATCATCCCCAAAGTCATTGTGGACACAGTTGTCAGAGTCCCACCTCAAGTGCAGACCTCTTCTCTACTCCTCTGCTCCAGGGCTTTCTCTGTCCAACCCACAACTAGGTGCAGCCCAGAAGGACAAGGGGTATCCCCAAATATGCGGGGAAAAGCCCATGGGCAAATGTCAGGATGAATGCTTTGGGGGTATTCTATAAGCGTCTCAGAGGTCCCTGTGGAGTTGAGCCCTGGAACCCATAGCAGCAGCCTCTGCACCCTTGGTTGGCTTTGACTCTTCCCTACCTCACTGTCTCTGCTTTCTCACTTCACCTCTGGGACTCCCAAGTAAACCATCTCTCGCAGTCCCTCTCGCAGGCTCTGCTTTGGGGATCATTCTCAGACACGGGGGTCTTTCACCTTTGGCTATTGCTATTCTCTCTCTCACCTGTACAGGTCACTTTTCCCACAGGGTGTGGCCAAACTTTCCACAAACCTTCCCTGCCTCTGTGGTTTATGTCAGTAATCAACTTTCTCTTGTTATACAATCCCATGTCTGTAATTCTTGGTCATCCCATAATTTTTTGAACCATTTCATTTCTTCTTGATCAGTTTATAAGTTGCGAAGATCACGTTTCTTTGTTTTGTGCTCTGCCATATCACCTATAACAGTTTTGAACGATGTCGTTGAATAGCTTTGTGACCTTGAGTGTGTTTATCAACTTCTCTGAATCTCAGAATCTTTAGTAAAAATGGAATTATAGTAACTAGATTTCAGAATTATTATGAAGGTTAAAAAATCATGTTCTCCCAGTACCTAGATTCTTATCTCTAAATGCTATATTCCACTTAAATAAGCCAGGGATTTTGGGGAATAATGGCTAATTCTAGGCAAGAGAATGTACAAGATAATACTGAGACATATTTCTGTCCTGTGAAGTAGGAGATATCATGTGAGAAAGACACATGATAATAGGATTTCTATTAGCCTGAAATGGGTGATTTGAACATCAAAAAGAATACTAGTGGCCACAGATTGAAATAATCAAATATATACAAATCTACAAGTTCATAAAATAATTTCTAAAATGTTAGGTATTACAAGTAGCTAGTGCACCAATTTACTACTCTAAATGTTGATAAACAAGGGAAATTATTGTATATCTTTTTTTGGCATTTTCTATATAAACTGTATTATAGGATATCCAAATAGTTAATGAGTAAAATTATTCTCTTATTTTTTGAAGAATTCCAGATAATAAAAGCAGAAGACATAGCAGAATTTTAAAAGTCAACATTTTCTCATCAGTGAAATAATGGATCTAGGCAATTATCATCAGTGGATGCTAAAGTCTTTAGGCAGAAAATCAATAGGACATTTTATAATAGAGAAATTAGACAGATGCTACTTGAGCCAGTGACCAATCCTGAATCACTAAATGTGGGACAGCTGGACTGTGTATGACTCATGATGTCATGCAGTGGAAAGACCCAGTATCATCTATCAAATATGTTTGCCTTTGAAATAAGACCTGACCCTAACCAACACTGTAGGTCTAATTACCAGTTTACAAAGCTAGCATAACCACTTAAAACAACAGTGAAACGATTGGCAATATTCATAACATGGAACATTTTATGGAGCAAATGATCTAACAGTTTATTGAAGAAATCAACAGCTTCAAAAAGGAATGGTGGGATGTTACAAGATCAAAGAGACTTACGTAAGTGACATAATAAAATTTGATGTGTGGAGTTAGCATTTTGATTCAAAGCAGTCTACTATAAGAAGACATCATTGATACAATAGGGGAAATTCAAATATGGGTTGGGTGTGAGGTGATTTTAATAAATTATTAGTAAGTACGTTAGATGTTATAATGGCATAATGTGTTAGATGTTATTTGTTAGATTTAAATTTGTTAGATGTTATAATGAGCCAGAAGTTATAATGGCTTTCTCTTTTCCATTCATTTCAAGAGTATTCACAATTTTTTGTTGGAACATTTTTACAACTGCTTTACAATGTTTTTCAAATAATTCCAAAATCTGTGTCAACTCAGTGTTGATTGTTTTTTTTTCTGATGTAAGTCGAGATTTTTTTCTTGGTTCTTCCTCAGCCAAATAATTTAGATTATATCCTGGATATTTTAATACCCTGTTATGATACTTAGGGTCTAATTTAAATTCTATGGAAAATCTTGGTGTTTTTGTTTTATCAGGCAATCAGCAAGGATGAGTTCAGGCCACAAGTTCTGATACCCTTCTGTGTCTTGTAATTTCAATGTCAGTTCCAATTTCAAAGGCTTTGCAGTGCTGTTCAGATCTGTTCTGTGTCTGCACCCCGCAGTCAGTCTGGGAGCTGACAGTGGTCTCTCCTTAGTTCAGTTCTCAAAGTACGTGGTGTGATGCTTAGAGTCGTGTTTATGCATACGCAGCTCAGGGGCGAGCCCAGAGTCCATCAACAGCTTTATGGGATCACATTCCCCAGCTTTTCCTTTCTGCAACTTCACAGTACTTTTTTGTTTCCTGAAATTCTCCTTTTTGGTGCTCTGGCCAAAAAGCCCGTGGCTTTTCATCTCACTCTGCCACACGCTTCCTGTGAATTCACCTGTATTTGGGGGCAAGTGGTGTAAGACTGAGAGGAAACAAAAGCGGGGGGAGGGGTTGCTTCACTCTCTTGGGACCACAGCTCCTCTGATTGGCGAGCAAGGCTCCCTCCTTCAGAGTGTCACCCCCGTGATCCTGGCTGCACTGCAGTCCCTGCCAGGACACCCCCTTCTCACTTCACCACCCAGAATTGGGGGGTTCCTCTGGAACTCTCTGTCCACCAATGTCCACTTCTGCCTGTTTGTTTGCCTTGAGCTCTGGCTGGGGGATACTAGAGAGAAAACATAAATAAACTCAGGACCAGTTTGCTGTTACTTTGCATCCTGGTCTTGTGCTCCCATCTACCTTTTACGCTCAGAGTCCCCCAGCAGTGGCTCTTCCATTCTAGCCATGGAGCTGCAGCAAACGGGAGAGGCAGGGTGAAGGGATCTCGCTCCTGGAACTCAGAACTGGAACCCCCATCTTTTCTATTGAAAGACCTAGTTAGAGACTTAGGTTTCAGGTGCGTTCATGTATCAAACTGGCAAAGTTGTAGTGCCATATTTTTATTTTCTTCTCTGGATAAACCAACTGAAAGCAATTTGTATACATCATGGTATTTCTCTATAAATATTTTAGTGTCTCCTTAAAATGAGGACATTCGCCGGGCGCGGTGGCTCACGCCTGTAATCCTAGCTCTCTGGGAGGCCGAGGCGGGCGGATCATTCTGAGCTCAGGAGTTCGAGACCAGCCTGAGCAAGAGTGAGACCCCGTCTCTACCAAAAATAGAAAGAAATTAATTGG
>CAUYSK010007262.1:0-12500 GCA_963575035.1 Avahi laniger | reverse complement strand
CAAAAATGAATGCAAAATAAAGATAAATCAGAAATACAAAAGCCTAAAAAAATTATTTTGAGACCTACACTAGAAGAAATTTTAAGGAAAAATTATTAGGTGCATGAAAGATAACACCAGCTGAAAATAAGCATTTAAAGGACAGGAAAGGAAAGAAAGGGCCTGACGCAGTGGCTGATGCCTGTAATCCTAGCACTCTGGGAGGCAGAGGTGGGCGGATTGTTTGAGCTCAAGAGTTTCAGACCGGCCTGAGCAAGAGCGAGACCCCGTCTCTACTAAAAATAGAAAGAAATTAATCAGACAACTAAAAATATATATCAAAAAAAAATTAGGCAGGCATGGTGGCTCATGCCTGTAGTCCCAGCTACTTGGGAGGCTGAGGCAGAAGGATTGCTTGAGCCCAGGAGTTTGAGGTTGCTGTGAGCTAGGATGACACCACGGCACTCTACCCCAGGCAACACAGTGAGACTCTGTCTCAAAAAAAAAAATTAAAATAAAATAAAATAAAGGAAAGAAAGGTAACTACATAGGTCAAAAAATAAAATAAGATATATTTATTTTTTTCTTTTTCCTTTTTTCTATTTATTTATTTATTTTATTTCAGCATATTACGGGGGTACAAATGTTTAGGTTACATATATTGCCTTTACCCCACCCAAGTCAGAGCTTCAAGCGTGTCCATCCATCCCCTAGACCATGCACACCGCACCCATTAGGTGTGAATATACCTATCCCCTTCTTCCCCCTCCCACCTGCCCAACACTCGATGAATGTTACTATTAGCACTTAAGATTTTTTCTTGTATTTTAAATTTGTTCAAAATATATTGATTGTTTAAACAAAATGGATTGTTAATAACATGGAATCCTTAAAAACTACTCCACCCAAAAAAAGGTAGAAAAAGGAGAAAAGCAGAACAGAGAACAAATGGGAAAAAAAGTGGAAAAAGTGGAAAAAAAGTAGACAATAGACTTAAATCTAATTCTATTAATAATCATATTAAATATAATGGGTCCAAACAGTCCATTAAAAGGCATAGATTATCAGATGGAAGACTCCACTCATACTAACTATAATAAATTTACTTTAGGCCGGGCATGGTGGCTCACGCCTGTAATCCTGGCTCTCTGGGAGACCAAGGCGGGCAAATTGTTTGAGCTCAGGAGTTGAAAATCAGCCTGAGCAAGAGCGAGACCCTGTCTCTACTAAAAATAGAAAGAAATTAATTGGACAACTAAAAATATATGAAAAAAATTAGCCAGGCATGGTGGCACATGCCTGTAGTTCCAGCTCGGGAGGCTGAGGCAAAAGCATTGCTTGACCCAGGAGTTTGAGGTTGCTGTGAGCTAGGATGACACCACGGCACTCTACCCCGGGCAACACAGTGAGACTGTGTCTCAAAAATAAATAAATAAATGAATAAATTTACTTTAAATATATTAATAAAGGTACAAAAGAGACACTATGCTGACACTATTCAAAAGGAAGATGGAGTAGCTATTATAGTATCAGACAAAGTAAATTTTAAAGCAAATAACATCACCAGGGTAAAGAACATCATTTCATAATGATAAAGAAATCTATGTATCAAAAAATAATAACAATCCAAATCTTTATGCATTTAATAACAGATTTTCAAAATACCTAAAGCAAAAACTGAAAGAACTGAAGAAGTAGACAAATCCACTATTATACCTAGAGATTCCAATACCCCTTTCTCAATAAATTATAGAACAAGTAGTCAGAAAATCAGTAACAATATAAAATATTTGAACAACATTATCAACTCAACCTAAATGACATGCTAGAACACTCCATGAAACAGCAGTAGAATGCACACTCTTTTAGTGCACTTGGGAAATTTACCAAGATAAATAATATTCTGGATCATAAAAAAGTCTCAATAACTTTAAAAGGATTAAAGTTATAAAAGTGCTCTCTGACCACAAGGGATTAAATGAGGAATCAACACAAAAGCATATCCAGAAAATCCCCAAATATTTGGTCATAAATAACACACTTCTAAAAACATAGATTAAAGAAGAAATCAAAATAGAGATTAGAAAATATTTTAGATGAAATGAAAACAAAAACACAATAGAATTTGTGGGATGTTGCTAAAGCAGTACCTAGGGGAATATGCATAGAATATCACTATGCGCCTGTATTAGAGAAGAAGAAAGGTGTCAAATTAGTAACTTCAGCTTCCACTTTAAGAAATTAGGGAAAAAATGCTAATTAAACCCAAAGTAAATTGAAGAAAAGAAATCAAAAGTTAAAAGCCTAAGTCAAAGAAATAGAAAGCAAAACCAGAGGAAAAAAACAGAGAAACCAAAACATAATTCATTGAAAAGATTGATAAAATTGATAATCCTATAGCTAGACCTTTTTAGGGTGAGAAAGACAGGGAAAGAAGAAAGAAAAGTTACCTATGCACCAATATCAGGAATGGAAGCAGTTATATTACTACAGAATCTACAGGTATTAAAAGAACATTAAAAAGTTGCTCTGAGAAACTTTATGCCTGTAAATTTAATAACTTTGATGAAATAGAAAAAATTGAAGGATACAAACTACCAAAGCTTACTCAAGAAAAAATAAATAATCTGTATAAATATATGCACACACACACACACACACACACACACACACACACAATTGAATTTGTACAAGCAAACTTCCCATGAAGAAAATTTCAGGCCCAGATGGCTTCACTGATGAATTCTATCAACAATTTAAGGAAAAAAGTAATACCAACTGTACAAAAATCTTCCAGAAAATTGAAGAATAAGTAATACTTCCCAACTCATTTTATGATGCCAAAATTACCATGCTACCAAAACCAGAAAAAGACATTTTAAAAAGAAAAGTATGGATCAATATGCTTACTACTTATATGCAAAAGATTCCAAAATATGCTATCAAATTGATTGCAACAATACATAAAAGGATAACACTTCCTGAACAATTACAGTCTAAGGAGTGCACAGCTGATTTAGCATTTATAAATCAATATGACTCAGTATATTAAAATTCAAAAAATTGTATTATCATTTCTATAAACACAGAAGAAAATTTTGACAAAATTCAATATCCACTCCTGATAAGAATTCTCATCAAAGTATAAAGAGAAAGATACCTTCCTGACCCTGATAAGGGTCATCTACAAAAATCTTTCAGCTAACATCATACTTAATAATGAAAGACTAAATATTTTCCTTCTAAATTCAGGGAAACACAAGGATGTTCCTTCTCACCACTTTATTCAATATTATACTGGAAGTTCTGAACAATGTAATCCAGAAAGAATAGTAAATAAAACACATCCAAATTGGAAAGGAAGAAGAAAATCTGTCTTTACTTGCAAGTGATGTGATTGTCTAAATAGGAATTTGAATGGAATTTGCAAAACTGCTAGAACTACTGAGTTTAGTAAAGTTATGAAATATTGATACACAAATAGTTGTAAAAGAATTTTATATTGATATGCTAACAACTAATGATAAATTGATTTTTTTTAAATTACAACTATAGTTGCATCAGAAAATATGAAATATTTAGGGATAAATCTGACAAAACATGTATAAGGCCCAAAATATGCCTAAAAACATTGCCTCAACATGTTAAAGAACTCTTAAATAAATGTTGAAATATACTACATTCAATGATAGGAAGATTCAATATTGTTAAGATATTAATTCCTTTCATATCGATCTGGAGATTTAATGCAATGCCAATTAAACTCCCAATAGACTTGTTTTTCTTCTTTTAGAAATTGACAAATGGATTCTTAAAAATTCATATGGAAGTGCAAAGGACTTGGTATAGCCAAAACAAATTTTAAGAAGTAGAACAAATGTAGAGGACTAATACTACCTGATTCTATACTCATTATACAGCTATAGTTTAAAGACAGTGTGGTATTGGATAGATAGACTACTGGACCAGAATTGATTGTATAGTAATAGGCCCACATTTACATGCTGAATCAATTTTTCACAAAGGTGTAAAGGCAGTTCAGTGGAGAAAGGACAGTCTTCAACAAATGCTACTGGAACAATTGGATATTCATATGCAGGGGGCATGAACTTTGATCCATACCTCTCACTGTGTACAAAATTGTAAAAGTTTGAACAAACCGTGGTACAGCCATACAATGGAATAATATTTAGCAATAAAAAGAACAAACAAGTGATATTACACATCAACACAGATGAATCTCGAAAACATTGTGCTGAGCAAAGGAATTGAGCATTAAAAAGTACACACTGTATTGATTCCATTTACATAAACTATACAAAGGCAAAAATAATCTATAGTAACAGAAACCAATTCAGTGATTTTCCAAAGCTGGGAGTACAAGGGGAAAATTGATTGCAAAAGAGCTCTCGAGAAGTTTTTCCTGGAAATGAAAATGTTTCATATTTTTAACGTGGTGGTTGTTACATGGGTATATACAGTTTTCAAAACTCATTAAACTGTACATTTAAAATGAGTTCATTTTATTCCATGCAAATTACATCTCAATAAAGTTAATTTAAAAAAATAGTTAAAGAAGAACATAGATAAATTTTAAACCTAAAACCATGAAACTCGTAAAAGAAAACATAGGAGTACCTTTTTGTGACCTTGGATTAGGCAAAGATTCTTCAATTCAAAACCAAAAGCATGAGTCATAAATGAGCATATTGACAAATTTAAGTTAATAAAATGAAAAACTTGTGTTCTTTAAAAGATGGTCTTAAAAGAATGAAATGACAAGACACAGACTGGGAAAAATATTTGAGAAGTATATATCCGATAAAGGACTATAACCAGAATATATATATATTAAAAAGCCTTTCAAAACTCAGTAATGAGGTAGTTTGTCTTCTAAGCCCACTCTCTACTGCCAACTGGACAGCATGAAGAGTGTTAAGGAGTCATCACGTAGACTAACTATGTTGCTGTAGTAAGTTCATACAGGAAAACTATGCTGCAACATTAAGTTAAAGCTATAATGACCCAACTGATTTGAGGCATGAAGCGCACTAGTGACGGGAAGTACTGCTGGAAGTGGCAGAGAAAAGTTATCCAGGATGAGATGGGACTGGGAACACTGATGCAGTTAGATTGTGTAAATAGCTTTGACCAGTCCAGCAGGGCTGTTCAAAGCATAAGGTCTACAGTTATGTTTCAGTCCTGAGTGTGTGGGAGAAAAGGTGGTGTTCAGCGAACAATGGGAGACTCCACATGGAGAGGGTCAACGTGCAGTCAGTGAGAGGTGCATCATGGCTCAGAAAGATGTGCACATTCGTCATCAAACCCCACGCTGTGCCTGGAATGCATAAAATTTCTTTAATCTTTCTGTCCCAATCAAATGATGATGTATAATAATATTAATAACTACATCATAAGTTCTTGTAAAGCAAAGTAAAAACTTATCACATAGTAAGGGTTAAACAAATATCAGCTATTGTTAAAATCATTTATTCATTTCAGAAGTTTGGCTCTGAAAGGCAGGAGAAAAATAGATATTTTCCTCCTTTTGTTGGGTTACACCAGTTATGGAGAAAATTAAGGACTTATGCTGTTATAATAATAGATCAGAATTTTTTTTTAAGTTGAGATTAGCGCACCATCAGCTTTCCTTCCTTTCTGCCCCTGACTATTGAATCAGAAGAAATTTCTCTGCAGTCCAGCTGCTATACCTAATGCTCCCAACCTACCCATAGATGCCTCTGACTCCCCTAACTGGTGACCACCAAGATGAGGGCATTCAGAATGAAGGACATAAGAAGGCTGCAGGAGTAAGAACTTAATTTGGAATATAAACATTCTTATTTATATAACATTTTAAATAAGAATTATTCATAGAATGGAATATATTCTTCATTACTATATTTGTTAAAGATATATTCATAAGGAGAATATGTCCACAAAAGAATGCATTCATTCTTGTGATTTTATTATTTTATGCCCCTCAATCTTCTTTCTCTGTACTTCAGTCTGCCACTTTAGCAACAGAGAAAAATAAACATCCTTGCAAATACTTTATGTAATTATAATAACATCTGGCCAACTAAAACTAGTGTCAAACAAGCAAATTTGGTAAGTTAATCAATTAGCGGATTGGATTCTGGTGAATTGTGACCCCTGCCCTTGGGTTCCTTGCAATTCCTTTATAAACATTTTCTCTTTTTACTTAGACTAATTTAGAGTCTTTATACTCCTTTCAAAAAAAAAAAATAATTGACTAACATACAAGTTCCTCCAACTGGCTCCTTTCCATATGCATGTAAACATGCTTCACATCTTCCCTTTTGCTGTCAAACTTCTTAAATGAGATTATATTCTGTAGTTCCACTATATCCCTTCTCAGTCATTTCCAGTGGTTTCTGCCTCTACTACACTGCCTGTACTAAACTGGTCTTACCATAGTTCTTGGTGATTTCCATGCCAAAAATGCAATAGAACAATTCCAGTTTTTATCTAGCTTGATTTTTCAGCAGCATTTGACAATGTTGACCCTCACTCTGAAAACTTGTCCCTTGGTTTCTTTAATTAAAAAAAAAAAAAATTGGCCGGGCACGGTGGCTCATGCCAATAATCCTGGCACTCTGGGAGACCTAGGCATGAGGATCATTTGAGCTGAGGAGTTCGAGACCAGCCTGAGCAAGAGCGAAACCCCACCCCATCTCTACTAAAAACAGAAAGAAATTGGCTGGACAACTAAAAATATATAGAAAAAATTAGCCAGGCATAGTGTCACATGCCTATAAGTCCCAGCTACTCGGGAGGCTGAGGCAGAAGGATCGCTTGAGCCCAGGAGTTTGAGGTATTTGTGAGCTATGATGATGCCATCGCACTCTAGCCAGGGCAACAGAGTGAGACTCTGTCTCAAGAAAAAAAAAAAAATTCGAAAACTATTTCGTGGGTAGTAAGAGTAACATGTTTTTTGTTCCCCAGAGAACTATGCCTATGACTTTTTTTGTGTGTAAAGTGGCACTTACTCTCTCAGTTTAACGAGTTTAATATTAATAAAACTTAATGAAACATCTCCAAATGCAATGAAGCACTTGAAAATGCAAAACAAAGGAAAATAAAGATTGGCCCACTACTATGGACAAGGAAAAAAAAAAAAGATTGAGTGGTGGAATGTGAATAGAGCAGAAATCTATTCAGAATAAATATTTAGAAGAAAGCTAATGTTTACCTGACAAAATAGGCAGTGTTTCTTTCCTTAATTAAGAGAAAATAGTTTCGTAATATAATTTGAATTATATGTACACAGGTATATGAAAAGGCATTTACATTGTATTTCATAATGTTGCTACATTTAAAAGCTCTGCTGTACAAAATTGCACCGAATGAATGACTGTTTTGCGATGTGTTAGGATCAAAAAGAGGGCTGAGTCCTAAGCTGTCTATGCGTGGCGGGATGTCGGCGATGCGGAGTATTGCACAAGGCCAGGCTCAGCGACAGCAACTGATACTGTTGCGTGCACTTTCCCAAAGATCAGATTTTCAAATCATTCCTCTTCCTGAAAGCATCTCTGTGAGATACGACTTACACACAAATTTAGTGCCACATTAAAAAAATAAATAAATATTGTGAGCAATGATAATAAAGCAAAATTAAGATGAAATGTACTCTAAAATCATCTGACTCATATAAAACACTAATAAATCAGTGTAACGTCAGTAAAAAGTGATATAGTCTGAATTACAGACTTTTGTAAAAAAATGATTCTTAAATAACAAGTCAGATTAACAAAGTATCAGAGTTGAATATATTGTTTTAATATAAGATAAAGTTATCAGTGACACACTGTTAAATTTTAGTGTTAATTGCTCAGTATGGTTCTGAAGATGAGTGCTTGAGCGCCGGCTTTGCCATGACTGGTCACTATGATTATGGTATATAACTTATCCCTCAAATCTTGGCATTCTCTTTGGGAAAAAAGAGACCTATCAATGTTATGTCCCCTACCTACACTGCTGTTTGAGGCACCCCATGAAATTATTTAGATACAATATTTTTGAACTGAGAAAGTTTGCACACAATTTGCTTGCTCTTTTTGTTATTATTATTTTGTTGTAGTTCTGGATAAAAATCAAATGTATGTGATGCCTTTCAAGATACTGGAACAATTATAAACATGTTTTATTTACTGGCTTCACAAACATTACCTTTTTATGAACAGAGAGAGGCTGAAATATCACTGCACTACCTTCTAACAAATTACCTTCAGTATCAAATGCCTCTTAATTCAGGCCGTCAGCAAGTGTTACCAACCTTTGTATCTATATTTCTTTCTATTCATGCCATGGATATTTAGCAAAAAAAAAAAAAAAAATGTTTAACCATAAACTTTGAGAATGGGAAAGAATTTGTAAAACCATTAAGACTGATTGGGGTAGTGTTTAAAAATAACTCCTCAAATTCTCTCTTTTGGGGACAGTATACTTCCCTTTCCATGTGACTGTGGGCTTGGCAGTGCATTTTGCTTTGAATAATAAAATGGCATGGAAGATGATGTGAGCAAAGGATCAAAGTGCACTTGAGTGATTTGGTTAGCTTTTGGGTCCAGGTCATCAACTCTGAGACAAACATCTTCCCAGCAAATGCTGTTATTTCAGCCTGGGACACACATCAAGACAGGTGGCATAAAACTTAACCCAACAAAAGCACAGCGGGGGGGAGGGGGGGCAATCACTGCGGACTCACAGCCTAAAGCAGAGTCATGTGGCCAAGCCTGGCCTATTTCAGCCAAAGTGCAGCAATCGACTTGCAGACACACAAGCGAGAACTAAATAATTGATATTTTAAGGCATTGACTTTTAAAGTAATTGTTACTTCACATCACTACAAGAACAGCTGGCTGACATAAACAACTAAATTAGTAAGTCCATTAAAATTTAGCATGTAGAAGATAAGGCTATGTGTTGGGAGATAATTATTTGTGGGTCTAATGTGTTTGCACATCTTGTGAGCAGAGGCACCCACAGCTTTTGTTCCAGACTAGATTCCCAAGGATCCAAAAAGGTTAGTATAGCAAACAGCCTCAGAAGATAAAGATAAGAATTTTATTTTAGAACAGAAAGCAGGTTTGTCTGCTGTCCAGTAAAATAAAGATAATGTTTTCATGAGAGAAAGGTTAGGCAGGCTTTCTGCCCATCACAAAATATTTGGATTCCTGTAGCTCAGAGTTCTTCTGTAGCAAAAACCACTGTGTGTGCAGGCCTTGTGTGGCCCTTGTCCTTCCTTGTGGGAATTTGTGCTCCAGAAACTGTCACATGAAAAAGAGAATACTTCTGGTCCTGTTACTGCTTTGAGTAATAAATTGTCCATTGCCCCTAAGAGTCTTGTGTCTTCTGATAGTATTGAAGAAATTGGGGAAGACTAACCTGTTAGCTTTCAAGTAGAATAAAATTTGAGACCCTTCATAGTCTTGACAATATGACCAAGGTTCAATAATTAGAGAAAGTATGTGCTGTAGACACTATGTCTTGTAAGTCTACCAATTAAAGAAAACTAAAAGGCATAATCATCATAGTTTTCTCTTTGCAAATATCAAGATATTAAAAAAAACTAGAAGGTTAATATATTACAACAAATAAATGTTCAATCTTAAATATATATCCACAGACATGCGCATATACATATATATATATATATGAATTCATTTCAGATCTCTAGAGAGCACTTTGAAAAATTACTAAACATGACAATTTTCTTTTCAAGTACTCATTGTTTAAGGAGAATCAAAGTAAACTTGCTTAATTACCTAACATTTCACATTACTGAAATATACAAGAGTAAGAATTTATTGTATTTTAAAATTAATATACAAACCCTCAACTAAAGAACACAGGGAGCATTGTAGAGGGGAAGGGAATGACTCTAATCCTCGCTTGGGTGAGGCAAAGACATAAAATGTAATCATAATATTTGTACCCTCATAATACCCTGAAATAAAAAAAAATTAATATACAATGGATTATTTGCCAATGTGTATATGTTGCTGAGATTTGGGAATGAGACAGATAGCATTTAATTAAAATACCAATATGAACAGCAATTTACAAATTATGCACTGTGGTATTTTATATTCCATTATATAACAGGCCTCAAAGGTTTCAAATAAGTTATATACTGAAAGGAAACAAGTAAAAATATTATGTGTCTGTGTATATTTATTGGCAAAGTAAGTACAGTGTACAGTTGGCATTGCCAGCTAAAGATTTCCTCTTGTATCTAATTTAATTCTTTATTTTAAGCTTATTTTTTTGGCCTGTGCTTTTTGTTGAAATACAGCTTTTCTACACAAGGAATGCCATATTTGACAACTGAGAGATCTGTTGAGGCGACTGCTCCATATTTTGTGTTAGACATAATGCCAGTGCTATTTCTCTGTATGATAAATGACTATTACCACCAATGCCATCAAATAAAAGATATAGATGTGGTGTGTACGTTCAAAGGCCCACATTTTGCAGATAAAAAATATAATGGTGTTTTTGACGCATAATCTATAAAATAACTACAGGCATACCTCATTTTATTGCGCTTCGCTGTATTGCGCTTAGCAGATATTGTGTTTTTTACAAGTTGAAAGCTTCTGGCAACCCCGCTTCTACAAATCTTATGACACCACTTTTCCAAAGAGCATGTGCTCACTTTGTGTCTCTCTGCCACGTTTTGGTAATTCTCCAAATATTTCATATTTTTTTTTCATTATTATTATTATATCTCTTATGGTAATCAGTGATCAGTGATCTTTGAAGTTACTATTGTAATTGTTTTGGACCATGAACCATGCCCATATGAGACAGTGAATTTGATTAATAAATGTTGTATGTGTTCCGACTGCTCCACCAACCAGCCATTCCTTTATCTCGATCCCTGTCCTTGGGCCTTTCTGTTCCCTGAGATACAACAATGTTGAAATTAAGCCAATTAATAACCCTACAATAGCCTCTAAGTGTTCAAGGTAAAGAAAGATTAGCATGTTTCTCATTTTAAAAAATTAGAAGCTAGAAATGATTCAGCTTAGTGAGGAAGGCATGTTGAAAGCCAAGATAGGCTGAAAGCTAGGCCTATTGTGTCAAAGAGTTAGCAAAGTTGTGAATGCAAAGAAAAAGTTCTTGAAGGAAATTAGAAGTGCTACTCCGGTGAACTCACAAATGATAAGAAAGCAAAACAGCCTTATTGCTGATAGGGAGAAAGTTTTATTGATCTGGATAGAAGATCAAACTAGCCACAACATTCTCTTAAGCCAAAGCCTAATCCAGAGCAAAACCCTAACTCTCTCCAAATCTATGAGGTTTAGAGACATAAGGAAGCTGCAGAAGAAAAGTATGAAGCTAGATGAGATTGGTTCATGAGGTTTAAGGAAAGAAGACATCTCCGTGACACAAAAGTGCAAGGTGAAGCAGCAAGTGCTGATGTAGAAGCTGCAAGTTATCCAAAAGATCTAGATAGGATAATTGATAAAGGTGGCAACACCAAACAACAAATTTTCAATGGAGACAGAACAGCTTTCTAATGAAAGAAGATGTCATCTAGAACTTTCATAGCAAGAGAGAAGGAGTCAATGCCTGGCTTCAAAGCTTCAAAAGACAGGCTGACTCTCTTGGAAGAAGTGAAGGCAGCTGGTGACTTTTGAGTTGAAGCCAATGCTCATTTTACCATTCTCAAAATCTTAGAGCCTTTAAGAATTATTCTAAATATATTATGCCCAAGCTTTATCAAAATAACAACAAAGCCTGGATGGCAGCACATCTGTGTATAGCAAGGTTTACTAAATATTTTAAGCCCATTGTTGAGAGCTACTACTCAGAGAAAAGGTCCTCTTTTCAGAATATTATTGTTTATGGGCAATGTAACCAATAGCTCTGATGGAGACGTACAAGGAGATTAATGTTGTTTTCATGCTTGCTAATGTAACATTCATTCTGCAGCTCACGAATCAAAGAATAATTTTGACTGTAAAGTCTTATATTTCAGAAATATATTTTTTAAGATTATAGCTGCCTTAGATAGTGATTTCTCTGAAGGATCTGGGCAAAATAAATTGTTACTAAATGAATTTACCATTATAGATGCCATTAACAACATTTGTGGTTCATGGGAGGAGGCAAAATATCAGTATTAACAGGAATATGGAAGAAGTTGATTACGACCCTTATGGATGACTTTGAGGATTTCAAGACCAGAGAGGAGGAAGGCACTGTAGATGTGGGGGAAATAGCAAGAGAATTAGAATTAGAATTTGAGCCTAATCTCATCATAAAACTTGAATGGATAAGGAATCACTTCTTATGAATGAGCAAAGAAAATGGTTTCTTAAGATGGAATCTGGTGCTGGTGAAGATGCTGTGAAAATTGTCAAAACAATAACAAAGAATTTAGAATATATAAACTTAGTCAATAAAACAGCAGCAAGGTTTGAAAGGATTGACTCCAATTTTGAGAGTAGTTCTACTGTGAATGAAATGTATTGTGCATGCTGCAG
>CAUYSK010007260.1:0-13015 GCA_963575035.1 Avahi laniger | reverse complement strand
TTAGCTGTCCAATTAATTTCTTTCTATTTTTGGTAGAGGTGGGGTCTCACTCTTGCTCAGGCTGGTGTCGAACTCCTGAGCTCAGAATGATCCGCCCACCTCGGCCTCCCAGAGAGCTAGGATTACAGGCGTGAGCCACCGCGCCCGGCCCCCTCTGCAGCTTTTAATGATGTAAATAATTCACATATATCCTTTACTCTAGTTCTTCCTCAATAACTTACAATTTCTCTTACCTTCTGCACCCTAAAGACACAATTCTATATGATTTCCCTTCCTGACCTCATGGCTTTTTGTGAGACTCCATAAGGCACATATTTCAAGATTTGCTATAGCGGAACCTTACTAATAGACCTAAATTTTGTAACGTTTGAGATGCATTCAGTTAACCAAAACTTAATTACATAGCCATAGCCACACTTACTTGCAAGAAAGAATAATAAATTTATTACAAAAAGCAGTATATATACACACATATGTGTGTGTTTGTGTTAACCATTTATATATGCACATATACATATTTATATAAGTGGAAGTATATATAAATTTATGTACATATATAATTAGGAATTAAAATATGTATTTTAAAGCAAATGATATTCTTTGTCACAATCATAATTTACTGTCAATAATGAAAATGCATGTGTATGTTATGTTAGTAACAATGAAGTTTGAACAATTTATTATATCCGTTTGGGCTTCAGGTAATTTGGAAAATTTCACACATCAAAATGTTAAATAGATGTGATAGTGTAGAGAAATAGAAAAAGAAAGATCATTTTAGTAAAACACATAAAATATTCATTTCAATTTAATTCTTTAAAGTCAATTTTAGATTCTGATTTTTTTAACAAGTTGAGAGATTTTACTTGAGGAGAATTATATTTTTATAATAGACGTTATTTTTACAGTAGTTTTAGCAAAATTGAGCAGAAGGTACAGAGATTTCCCATATATCCCCTGCCCCCAAATAGACACAGCTCCCCCATTATCAACATCCTCCAACAGAGTGATGCATGTGTTACAATTGATTAACCTGTTTTAATACATATTTTCCCCCATAATCTGTAATTCACATTAGGGCCCAATTTTGGTGTCGCATAGCCTACGGGTTCGGACAAACACATAATGTTAAGCATCAACCATTATAGTGCCATACAGATTAGTTTCACTGCTCAAAGTATTTTCCGTGAACTGCCCATTCCTCGTTCCCTCCACCTTAACCCGTAGTAACCACCAATCTTTTTACTGTCTCTATAGTTTTAATTTTACAGAATGTCACAGAGTTGGAATCAACTTTTCTTTTCACGTTGGCTTCTTTCACTTAATAATATGTATTAAAGTTTTCTCCATGTCTTTTTATGTCTTGATAGCTTATTTCTTTTTAATATTGCATTGTCTGCATGTACCACAGTATATTTGTCTATTCGCCTCCTGAGGGATATCTTGGGTGCTTTCATCTTTTAGCAATTATGAATAAAGTTACAATAATATGTATGCAGGTTTTTGTGTAGACATAAGTTTTTAACTCCATTGAGTAAATACAAAGTAGTGTGATTGCTGGATTGTTTGGTGAGTGCGTTTAGTTTTGTAAGAAACTGCCTAACTTTTCAGGGTGACTGCACTATTTTGCATTCCCACCAGCAATGAATGAGAGTTCTTGTTTCACATCCTTGCCAGCATTTGGTGTTGTCAGTGTTCTGGATTATAAACATTCTAATAGGTATGTATTGGTATCTCTTTATCATTTTTACTTGTATTTTCCTGCTAATATATGATGTGGAGCTTATTTTAGTGTGTTTATTTGCTATCTTTGATGGTTAATTTCAGGTGTCAACTTGACTGGGTTAAGAAAACAGATAAAGCATTATTTCTGGGCACATCTATATGGGTCTTTGTGGAAGAGACTGGTATTTGAATCAGTGGACCGAGTAAGGAAGGTCTGCACTCTCCAATGTGGGTGGGCAAAATTCAATTCATTGAGGGCTTACATAGAATGAAAAATGCAGAGAAAAAGTGAATTCTCTCTTTCTCATGAAGCTAGGATATTCATCCTCTCCTGCATTTGACCATCAGAACTCCAGGATCTAGGGGCTTCAAACTCTAGGACTTGGACCAGTGGCCCTTCCGTTCCTTAGGACTTTCTTTACTGTTTGCTGACAGTAGATATTGGGACTTGTCAACCTCCATCATTACATAAACCTATTCCTTATAATAAATCACTCTCTCCCTCTCCCTCTCTCTCTCTCTCCACACACACACACACACACACACACACACACACATAATTATATATGTGACTAATACTCATACATTGAGTTAAACCTATACATGTCTGTGAGAAAAAAAATATAAAGCACTCTAAATTAAATCATTCAGCACATTCCCCCAAAATCTCTCTGGTAAAAGTCTGGATGTATTGAACAATGGGAATATTTTACCGCCCAAAACAGATAATTACTGAAATATAATAAGTGTTTATAAAAATTACTAATTTAATTCATTTTAAAGATTTATTTTATTAAATTAAACATATATTGCTAGATGAATTTTAATTGAGTTGTGCTGCTTTGAAATATATTTGACTTTTTATGTACCATAATATTTAGGACAATGAATGCATTCTTTTACACTTTCAATGTAAGTGTGAGAAAATCATTCAAATATAAATTTTCTGAATATTTATTTAATACATTCCATTAGTAAAACTTTCAGAATTGAATTGCTACCTCACAACAGATTTTCCATTCCTGAATTCTATTGTTGCTTTGAAAATTCCAAAATTCCAAACATTTTATATCTATGATAAAATTGTTGGGGATTTACTTATTTCATCTCCTGAGTCCCTGTTTCTTTAGAAAAGACAGATTAGTCATGAGAATAGTTTATGTTCAATAAGCTTTCAAAAAAAAAATCCAAACTACATCTCTAGATTATTTATCTTTTTAATTTCAAACTATTAAATGGTTAAAAATGTTTTGGGTTACATGGATTTTTTTTTATTTCAGAATATTATGGGAATACAAACATTTTGGCTACATGAATTGGTTTGGTACAATTTGAATCAAAGTTATAAGTGTGTCTATCACCAATGTAGTATGCATTGTATTTGTTATGTGTGAATTTACCCAAACCCTCCTCCTCCTCTCACCTGTTTGATTTCTGTGGAATTTTACTACCATGTGTACACATAAAGGTTGATCTATAAGTTTCAGTGTGGTGATGAGTACATGTGGTATTTGTTCTTCCATTCTTGTGATACTCACTTAAAAGAATGGTCTCCATTTCAATACAGGTTTTTACAAAAGGTATTAGTTTACAATTTTTTTATGGGCAAGTAATACACCATGGTATACACATACCATATTTTATTCATCTGCTCCTGTATTGATAGGCACTTGAGTTGATTATACATATTTTCAATTGTGAATTGTGCTACTACAAACATTAGAGTGCAAGTGTCTTTTTTACAAAATATATTTTTTTTCTTTGAGTAAATACCCAGTAGTGGGATTGCTGGATCAAATGGTAGGTCTACTTTTAGTTCTTTGAGGTATCCCCATACTATTTTCCATAGAGGTTGTACTAGTTTGCAGTCCCACAAACAGTATGTATAAGTGTTCCTTTTTCTCCACATCCACACCACCATCTGTCGTTTTGGGACTTTTTGATAAAATCCATTCTCATTGGAGTCAGGTGATATCTCATGTGGTTTTGATTTGTATTTCCATGATGATTAGAGATGCTGAGTATTTTTTCAATGTGCTTATTGGCCATTCATCTATCTTCCTTTGAAAAGCTTCTGTGCATGTCTTTTGCCCACTTTTTCATGGGGTTGTTTGATGCTTTTTGCTGATTCACTTGAGGTCTTTGTAGATTCTGCTTATTATACCTTTATCAGATGTATAGCATGCAAATATACTTTCCCATTCTGTAGGCTGTCTATTCAATCTATTGATTGTTTCCTTGGCTATGCAGAAGGTTTTTAATTTGATCAGGTTCCGTTTATTTATTTTTGTTCTTTCCGTGATTGTCTTTAGGATCTTATTGATAAATTCTTTGCCCAGGCCAATATATATGAGTGTTTCTGAACTCTTCTTCTAGAATTCTTATGGTTTCATGCCTTAGGTTTAAGTCTGCTATCCATCGTGAATTAATTTTTTTGAGTGGTGAGAGGTATGGATCATGTGTCAGTTATCTACACGTGGCTATCCAATTCTCCCAGCACCATTTACTGAACAGGGATACTTCAGGCCAGTGTGTGTTTTTGTCTGCTTTGTAAAGATCAGATGGCAATATGAGGATAGTTTTATATCTGGGTTCTCAGTTCCGTTCCATTGATCTATGTCTCTGTTCTTGTGCCAGTACCATGCTGTTTTAGTTACTATAGCCTTTTAGTATAGCTTAAAGCCTGATAAATTTATGTCTCCCAATATGTTCTTTTTGCTTAAGGTTGCTTTGAGTATACAGGGTCTTTTCTGGTTCCATACAAGGCATACAATTATTTTTTCTAGATTTGTAAAGAATGAAGTTGATATTTTAATGGGGATTGCATTGAATCTGTAAATCACTTTGGTAGTATAGACATATTAATAATGTTGATTCTGCTAATCTGGGAGCACGATATGTTTTCCATTTGTTTACATTCTCTGCAATTTCCTTCCTCAGTGTTTTGTAATTCTCCTTGTAGAAGTCTTTCACCTCTTTGATTAAACATATGCTTAGGTATTTTATTTTCTTTGTTGCTATTGTGAAAGACATTGAGTCTTTGATTTGATTCTCAGCTTGACTGATGTTGGTTTATAGGAATGCTACTGATTTGTGTACATTGATTTTGTTACCTGAGACTTTGCTGAATTAATTTATCAATTCTGGGAGTCTGTTGGCAGAATTTTTTGGGTTTTCTAGGTATCAGATCATATCATCAGCGAGGAGCAATAGTTTGATCTCTTTCCTCATTTGGATACCCTTGATTTCCATCTCTTGCCTGATTGCTCTGGCTTCCTGCACTGTGTTGAACGGAAGTGGTGACAGTGGGCAACCTTGTGTGGTTCCAGTTCTAAGTGGGAATGCTTCCAGTTTTTCCCTTTTCAGTATGATGTTGGCTCTGGGTTGTCATATATGGCTTTCATAACATTGAGGTACATTCCATCTCTGTCTATTTTCATAAAAGTTCTTATCATAAAAGGGTGCTGAATTTTGTCAGATGATTTTCTGCATCTATTGAAAAGATCATATGGTCTTTGTTTTGACTTATATTCATGTGGTGAATCACATTTATAGATCTGTGTATGTTGAACCATCCTTGCATCTCTGTGATGAAGCCCACTTGATCATGGGGGATTATTGTTTTGCTGTGCTGTTGAATTTAGGTTTCTAGGATTTTATTGACAGTTTTTGTATCTATATTCATAAGGGATATTGGTCTGTAGTTTTATTGTTGTTATTATTGTGCCATTTCCTGGCTTTTGTACCAAGATGATATTGGCTTTGTAGAATGAGTTGGGGAAGATTCCTTCCTTCTCTATGTTATGAAATAATTTTTGCAGTATAAGTACCTGTTTTTCTTTATAGGGCTTTTAAAATTTGGCTGTCAAGCCATCTGGTCCAGTACTTTTTGGGGGGTAGATTTTTTGCTACTTCAATTTTGTTTGTTGATATCAGTCTGTTTAGGAGTTCTATCCCTTCCTGATTGAGCCTAGGGAGGTTGTGTGTTTCCAATAATTTCTCCATTTCCTCAATATTTTCAAGTTAGTGTGCATAGAAATTTTTATAGTATTTAGGTATGATATTTTGTATTTCTGTGGTATCAGTTGTAATATTAATATCTCCTTTTTCATTTCTGATTGAGCTCATTAGGGTCTTTTCTTTTCTGAATCAGCTTTTTGTTTTATTAATCTTTGATATAATTCTTTTGTTATCAATTTCATTTATTCCTGCTCTGATCTTAGTTATTTCTTTTATTCTGCTGAGTTTTGGATTTTTTTTATCTTCCTTTTCCAATTACTTGAGATGATTCATTAGATTATTGATTTGTGATCTTTCTTTCTTTTGTATGTAAGCATTTATGACTATTAATTTTCCTCTTATAACTGCTTTTGCCAAATCCCACAGATTTTGATAACTTGTTTCTCCTGTGTCATTCTGTTTGAAAAAGCTTTTGATTTCCATCTTAATTTACTGTTTTACACAATACCTATTCAGAAGTAGGTAGTTTCATTTCCATGCCTTTGTGTAGAATTGAGTGTTTCTTTTGGAATAAATTTCTAACTTTATTCCACCATGGTTTGAGAAGATATATGGTTTAATTTCTATTTTTTAAATTTTTCAAGGCATGCTTTGTGACCTACGATGTGATCAATCTTAGAGTATGTTCCATGAGCTGATGAGAAGAATATATATTCAGTGGTTTTGGGGTAAAATGTTCTGTAAATGTCTGTTAAGCCCCTTTGTTCTAGTGTGTCATGTAAATCCATCTTTTCTTTGCTTATTTTTTGCTTGGAGGATCTGTCCCGTTTTGTCAGTAGTGTGTTGAAGTCCCTGGCTATTATGATGTTTTTGTTTATCATTTTGTTTAGATCAAGTAGGGTTTGCTTTATGAATCTGGGCACACCTGTGTTAGGTTCATAAATATTTGTTTATTATGCCTTCTTGTTGAATTATTCCCTTCACCATTATATAATGACCATTTTTGTCTTCTTTTACTTTTGCTGATTTGAAGTCTATGCTGTTACCTGATATGAGAATGGCTATGCCAGGTTTCTTTTGGTTTTAGTTTGTATGGAATATTGTTTTCCATCCCTTCATTTCAAGTCTGAATGAGTCCTTCTGGGTTAGATGTGTTTCCTGGTGACAGCAGATACTTGGCTTGTATTTTTTAATCATTCAGCCGGCCTATGTCTCTTGAGTGAGGGTTTCAAGCCATTCACATTTATTGAACAATTTGATAAGAGGGGTGAATTTCTGTTTATCCTGTTGAGTAGAACTTTATTGCTTTGTTTTGCCTGTGGAGCCATTTTGGTATCCGGATTGTCTTACTGCTTTTGGATGGTTTTACACTGGTGAGTGTCTGTTGCACTGACCAGTGTTTAATACAATTTTGAATACTTTCTGCAGGGCAGATCTGGTATTCACAAATTCCCTCAGTGTTTGTTTATCTATGACAGTCTTTATTTCTCCCTCATGCAAGAAATTTAGTTCTGCAGGCTACAAAATTCTAGGCTGGGTGTTATTGTGTCTGTGAAGACTGAAAATGAGGCCCCAGTATGTTCTGGCTTGTAAGGTCTCAGTTGAGATTTCTGCAGTTGTTCTGATGGATTTTCCTTTGTAAGTTACCTGATGCTTTCACTTTATGGCAGGTAAAATTTCCTCTTTTGTGTTTATTTTGGCTAATCTGATGACTACATGGCTTGGTGTTTGCCTTTTTGTGAGGAATGTCCCAAGGGTCCTTTGAGCTTCATGAACCTGGATATTCAGATTTCTAGCAAGGCCAGGGAAATTTTCTTTGACTATTCTGTCAAATACATTTTCCAACTCTTATGTATTTTCTTCTTCATCCTCAGGGATGTCCAAGGTTCTTATGTCGGGCCTGTTTATGTAGTCTCATATTTCTTATAGGTTTTGTTTGTTTCTCTTGTTTCTCAGTTCTTTCTCTTTGTTTAACTCGAAATTGTTGTTTTCAAGCTCTGAGATTCTTTCTTCTGCCTGATATACCTGATTCTTAATGTTTTCCACTGTGTTTTTTTATTTCTTTGAATTAATTTTTCATTTCCAGACGTTCTGTTTGATTTTTTTTAATAATTTGATTTCCTTAGTAAACTTTTTATTCATTTTCTACATTGTTTTTGTGGTTTCTTTGTCTTGGGTTTCTATTTTCTCTTTGAGGGATGTCAATTTGCATGCCCTTTAAAGTATTTACTGAGTCGATCTTGCAGGGTGTGTGTGGGTTCAAGCGGTGGTCATTTGAGGGAGTGCCTATCCCTCCCCACAGAAAACATGCTCTACTGGATAAGGACAGAAAGAACTCAGCCCTGTGACTTAGCATACAATTGTTTAGTCACCTCCCCCATGAACAGCTCTTCTGATTTAGACAGCTTGCCCTGACCCTCTTGCCAACAGCTCCCCTTAGTGCCCCTAAAAGCAATATCTAAGCCTCTGAGAAGCTTTGTAAAGCCTTTCAGGCTCACACAACCCAGCCATGAACTGCCTTGCTCCTCCTCCCACCTCAGTGGTGGTGAAGATCATGAAACCCCCTGGGAGTTACTGGGTCCCTCCTAAATCTTGGAGCACTTATGTACTCCACCTGGGGGATTAGAGTATACCACAGACACAAAAGAACCTCCTGGCAGCTGGCTCTATCACACAAACATCAACCAATGACAGGGAGAACAGAATATAGCCCATAATAGCATCTTCCAACTCAACCGAACAGGGTGTGGCTGATTCACACTTACAAGTACTACCTGCCATCACCAAGAGTAAGCTGGGGGATTTAACTCACTATCCACTGTTGGGAAGAGGTGAGGACAGCAGGTAATCAGAGGGATGCACTAAATCTGCTAAAACATCCTACAGGCAATGTGGGACCAGCACTCCTCTCTCTGGTATGTTCAGGGATCGATCTTCAGGGACCCAGAGACAAGCACGTAACCTAGGCCTTGCACCCCCAGGTCTCAACTGAGAGGCCAGATGAGAAGAAATCAGAGAAAGAAGTCTGTAAACATGAGAAATCAGAGCAAAGATACCCCAAAACAAAACAATAACTCCCTACCAATGGATACCAACCAAAACAAAAAGTTGGAAATGGCAGATGAAGAATTTTGATTATAGATTCTAAGAAAACTCGATGAAATACAAGCAGATAACTCTTAGGAGTTTGAATTGATCAGGATGAAATCCAAGAAGTCATCATTGATTCTTCTCTTTCTTGCACAGCCCACACCCAACCCATTAGGAACTCTTCATTCCTATATCCAAGGCATATTCAAATCTCACCACCTCTTAATATGCTCAGTACTATTCTAGCCACTATTATCTTTCTGAATTATTTCAACAAATTCCCTTGCTCTATTTTGCTTCTGTTTTGCTATCCCTACCCACCCCTGCTATAATTATTTAATAAAACTATCCAATGGTAGTCCATTATAAAAATAATAAAATGATAACAGTTTCTCATCACCTAAAAGTTTGTTTATGATTTGGCTACTACCTGTCTCCATACTGCTTCTCATCCATGCTTCCTTCCCATCCAGGAGACCCAGCAATTCTATTTGCTGTCCTTCAAACACACTGAGGCTTTTCCCTCCTTTGTCTTATCAGCTGTTTGCTCTGAGTGAAATGCTCTCTGATACATAATATTTGAGAGACTGCTGCCTTATTAATCATGTTTTGTATCAGTGCTTAATAAATGTTTGCTTTATAAATAGATTTCATTGGCTGTACAGACTCAATTGAAGGATAGCACTTGCTTAATATACATTTTAGTATCACTGTCTTTGCACTCTTCCAACAGGACTAAAGAAGGGATTACAATCTGGAATGGGAGTCTTAGTACCAGTAATCATAATTGCCTTTCAGAGTTTTGCAATTTAAATGAGAAAGTATATGTAAAATTATAATATAATAATAAGCAATATTAATTATCTCTTTCTCTTTCAACCTCTTCTCAGATGCTACATAGAATATGGAACATTGATGGTAGATAGAATTCAGAGATGTACATTCACTTTCATACCTGAGGTTTGAAATATAACCATGGTAAAGATGACTAAATGTTCACACTCATGATCATATCAACCCACCCCCTTTGCTCTAGTCTTGCATTATGGGTAAAGAAAGCACAAAATGGATAAAATTTTAACTAAGTAAATACAGGCAGTTGTGAACTTTTGCACAAATATTTATTAAGCACTTACTATATTCTAGGTACTATATTAGGCAAAAGAAATGCCAAATATAGTGTAAGTCTCACAATTACTAATACCAATAAAAATAAATTTTGTATTCCTAAATCTCTTGATAGATTTATAAAGTATGGAGAATCAAAACTATATTTTAGCTTCATTCAAAGAGATTCTCATTGTGAATATGCTATTTAAAGAGCATGAAAACTAAATAAAAAAAAAGAACTAGGTTAGCCTGATATCCATTAAAATGATTGTTTTATTAAAAGTTTATCTCTTTATATGTAACAGAGGTTATGTTGGGTAGCGCATAGTACTTCTCTGTGTGAAATTACTATGGAAACTGCCACAATGGATTATAAACTCCATAACCTTCATTATAACACTTTTATTTTCTGTGTAGAATTTTTTCTTACAAATGTTTCAAATCATCATTATTGGGAAGTACTCACATATTTCTATAAATCTATTAAAAAGAATAATTAAAACAAGTTTACAGAAAAAGAAAGCCTTTCAACTCTGTGACTGATTAAACCCCCATCAATTTTGCTTCCACATTGCATTTTAAGGTCATAGGTTATTTTTCTTTGAAAGTCTGCCTTTTTTTCTGAATGACCAGTGCATTTTTTACCTTGGCCAAAAGTGTCACTAATGCATGAATGACTGGGAGAGAAGAAGTGGCCAGGAAGGCCGCACAGCACAAACCCACTAACAGAAATCTACACAGAGTATGACTTTGTAATGGAGGACCATTAATTAACGGCATATGTAGGTGGGAGCAAAGTTTTTAAATCTTAGTGTTCATTAAAAATTTAGCAGATCATCCAAATGGTGTTTAAGTGGAGAACAACTGCCTGAATCTCTTCTCTAAGCTGAAAATCAGCCAAGCTCAGCAGCAATATTTCTCTTCCATGCATGCCTTGTATTCTACATTGTACGTAGAAGACAACCTTTATTAAAATGTCAGATGATTTTGAAGCTATTCTTATTTCAGTTCACACTTTCAGCTTTATCTCAATATGTCAATGTGTGTATGCATGTGTATGCTTTAAATGTCATTTTCACAAGGATGCAATATTTCCCAAGATTAACATTTTTATGGTTTATATTACATCATCTTAAACTGCATGAGTTACTATAGTTACAATAAGATTTCATATTGTTAACTTTTCAAATCTTTAAATTAATAATTTAATGTCAATAACCTGTGATGTGTTAAGTATCTTTGAGAGCCATGATGAATATTGAAAAATTCATATCTGACAGATTTTAAAACCAATCCACTTAATCATGAGCACAAATTATCATACTTTAGACAGATCTTTTTTTCTCTACTGAATTATGATAATTGTACTTATTCCCCAAAAGATATTTTTAAGGAACAATTAATGTTTGGATTGAAGACAAACATATCAATCAGTTGGCATGTTCATTGCTAGTGGGTGTCAATGTCTTTAGGAGATTTATATGAGTCAACATCAATTTTACAGTATTTAAGGACATCATTCGGGGCTGGGCACAGTGGCTCACGCCTGTAATCCTAACACTCTGGGATGCCAACAAGGGTGGATCGTTTGAGCACAGGAGTTTGAGATCAGCCTGAGCAAGAGCAAGACTTCGTCTCTACTAAAAACATAAAGAAATTAGCTGGACAACTAAAAATCTATATAGAAAAAATTAGCTTATGTATTAAATGTGTTATAATTTTCTCAATTAGAGAAAGCTTATTGATTATTCTTTGTGTTTTTAATTGAGCTGTAAGAACTAATGCTGCAATAACTCATTTGAGGTTGTCTTGGTAAATAGGAGTGGAAAGAATTTAATTGCAGACTGCTGTTTTAATCTTGAAATTAATAAACAGATATTTTATTTTAAAATAATAATGATGCCAAGCTAAAATATGACATAATATACTTATTTATATATTCCTTTAAAAATACATTAAAGAAATTTAACAACAAAAAGAAATCTATAGTAGATGTGAACATTTACATAGAGTTGCAAATAAGGACAGTTTTTAAACAAATATTGGATCTAGCTAACAGGAAGAATAGCACCTCCAGTCGATATTCTGAACTCATTCCTCTTGATTTAACTTTACAGCAAAAATCTGATCTCTGCTGATGCCTGCTCATTTATCTACCTGGTTAATTCTTACTGCCTCATTTATTATGTGGTAAATTATAATTCATCAATAAATGGTTCTGGGAAAACTGGATAGCCACATGTAGAAGACTGAAACAGGATGTGTAACTTTCATTTCTCACAAAAATCCACTCACAGTGGATAACAGACTTAAACCTACTGCGTGAAACTATAAGAATTCTTGAAGAAAATGTTGAAAAATCTCTTCTAGACATTGGCCTAGGCAAAGAATTTATGAAGAAGACCCCAAAGGCAATCACAGCAAGAACAAAAATAAATGAATGGGACTTGATCAAATTAAAAAGCTTCTGCATAGCCAAGGAAACTAAATTGAGAGCAAATAGACAACCTGCAGAATGGGAGAAAATATTCCCATATTACACACCCGATAAAGGGCTGATAACTAGAATCTAGATAGAACTCAGGACAACCACCAAGAAAAAATCAAACAACCTTATCAAAAAGTGGGCAGAGGACATGAACAGAAACGTTGCAAAAGTAGATAGAATAATGGCCAAACAAACATGAAAAAATGCTCATCATCTCTAATCATCAGGGAAATGCAAATCAAAACCACGATGAGATATCACTTATCTCCGGTGAGAATGGCCTGCATCAAAAAGTCCCAAAACAATAAATGCTGGTGTGGATGTGGAGAGATAGGAACACTCATGCACTGCTGGTGGGACTGCAAACTAGTGCAACCTCTGTGGAAAGCGATATGAAAATACCTCAAGGAGCTACAAGTAGAACTACCATTTGATCCAGCAATCGCATTACTGGGCCTCTACCCAAAGGAAAAAAAGACATTCTATAAAAAAGACATTTGCGCTTGAATGTTTATAGCAGCACAATTCACAGTTGCAAAGATGTGGAAACAACCCAAGTGCCCATCAATACATGAGTGGATCAACAAAATGTGGTATATGCATACCATGGAATTCTACTCAGCCACAAAAATCAGTGGTGAT
>CAUYSK010007259.1:0-17810 GCA_963575035.1 Avahi laniger | reverse complement strand
GCCAACATTTATTGTTTTGGGACTTTTTGATAAAGGCCATTCTCACTGGAGATAAGTGATGTCTCATTGTGGTTTTGATTTGCATTTCCCTGATGATTAGAGATGTTGAGCATTTTTTCATATGTTTTTTTGGCCATTATTCTGTCTTCTTTTGAAAAGTTTCTGTTCACGTCCTTTGCCCACTTTTTGAACACACTCAATCTTGTATGCTTAGCTTTTGACCCAGAAATTCCCCTGTTAAGAATTTATACTTAATAAATAATTCATCCAGGGCTAAAATTATTCATTAAAACATTATATATGCAAGCAAAATGGCCCCACATACCCCATGCTTTTTGTGTCATTCTTTTCTTTAATATCCATATAAACATATTTGAGTCCTTATTTCATATTCTTTGGGACATAAAATTCTTTCTCCAATATCAATGAGAATTTCCATGTATGGTCAATCCCCATTCTATTTTCACACTCTCACTGAATTCTTCATTAGGATTACTGTCCTGCCAGTTTGATATATTGTCCATCAGGGCTTTTACATTAATTTTTATTGTCTTAAAATATTTCATTAAAACATTATTTATCTTGATCACTGAGTATTTTTGGTTTTTTGAAATTCTACACTCAGTAAAGTACCCTCACTCTCTTCATTATAATTCCAGCCCTGATGACTAGTTAGTTTTAGCCAGAGAAGCAACAACCACAAACAGAGAAAATATAGAAAATAATGTAATCAATGGCCAGTTAAGTAAAGAGACACCAAACACTGCCACTGCCACTGCTGCTGCTGCTGCTGCTTCTTCTTTCATGCCTTGCTTATTTCACTTAAGATAATGACCTTCAGTTCCATCCATGACACTGCAAATGACATGCTTTCATTCTTTTTCATGGCTGAATAGAATTCCATCATGTATATATACCACGGTTTCTTTATCCATTTATCCATTGATGGACATTTAGGCTGATTCCATATCTTTGCTATTGTTAAAAGTGCTGCAATAAACATGTAAGTGCATGTATCCCAATAATACATTGATTTATTTCCCTTTGAGTTGCTATTCAGTAGTAGGATTCCCAGAGAGAATGGCATTTCTATTTTTAGTTTTTGCATGGAATATCTTTTCCTATCCCTTCACTTTCAGCCTGCGTATGTCCTTAAATCTAAGTCAAGTCTCTTGTACGCAGCATATAGTTGGTTTTGTACAATCTATTCAGCCACTTTAAATCTCTTTTTTTTCATTTAACACAGAAAAGTCATTTTAATCACCATTTTCTTTTTTTAATTTTTATTTCAGGATATTTGAGGGTACAAGCATTTTGATTACATTTTATGTCTTTGCCTCACCCAAGCAAGGGTTAGAGGCATGCCTTCCCCTCTACAGTGCTCACTGTGTCCATCAGTTGTGAGTTTACCACCCCCCAACCTCCTAATCCCTGGAGAATATTACTACCGTGTGAGCACCATAGTGTTAATCACTTAGCGATAATTTGATGGCGAGTACAAGTGGAGCCCATTTTTCCAACCTTGTGATACCTCACTTCGGATAATGGGCTCAAGCTCAATCCAGGAAAATACAAGAGGTGCTAGATTACTGTGTCTTTTTATTGGAGAGTTTAATCCACTTAAATTTAATTATTTATATGCAATTTTACAATTGCCGTGTTGTTTTCTGTTTCTCTTTTAGTTATTTTGTTTATTTTCTCTCTTACTGTCCTCTTTCATGTTTCATTGATTTTTTTTGTAGTGATTTGTTTTATTCCTTTCTCTTTTGTATCTTCTATATGTTTTTTGTGTGGTTACCATGAAGGATACATAGAATATCTTATAATAGTCTATTTTGTGCTGACAGCATCTTAACTTCCATCACATCTACACTTTTCCTTCTTCCCCCTCTACACATACTTTATGTTATTGATGTCACAGTTTACTTCTTTTTATATATTTTTCGTTAATCGATTTTTAGTTATAATTATTTTTAATGCTTTTGTGTTTTAATATTTATGATAAAATTAAGAGTGATTTAAACACCACTATTACAGTAGCGTAATAACTTATTGTTCTTTTTAAAATATTTTGTTTTAAAATGTTATACTGAGGTATAACATGCATATATTATTTACCATCTCTACCACTTTTAATTGTACACATCAGTGTTAATAGATACATTCATATTCTTTTTTTCACCTTCCATTCCCCCTACCCCTGCCATTCCCTTGCCTCTGGTAATTATCATTCTAGTCTCTATTTTTAACTCCTGCATTTGAGTGAGAACATGTAATGTTTGTCATCTCATCCTTGGTATATTTCACTTAACATAATGGCCTCTATTTCCATCAATCTTGCTGCAAATGGCAGGATTTCATTCTTTTTTATAGCTGAATAATTTTCCATTGTGTACACATACCACATTTTTTTTATCTCATGATCTGTTGATGGGCCCTTAGATTTATTCCATATTTTGGCTTTTGTGAATAGTGCTACGATAAACATGAGAGTACAGATATTTCTTCGACATATTGATTTTCTTTCTTTTGGAAATATACCAATAGTGGGATTGCTGGATCATACGGATGTTCTATTTTTAGTTTTTTGAGGAAAGTCCATACTTTTCTCCATATGAGTGCTCCCCTTTCTGCATATCCTAATCAGCATATATTATTGCCTGTCTTTTTGATTAAAGTAAATTTAAATGGGGCGAGATGATACTGTATTCTGGTTTTGATTTGCATTTCTCTGATGATTAGTGATGCTGAGAATTTTTCATATATCTTTTGGCCATTTGTGTGTTTTCTTTTGAGAAATGTCTGTTCAGATCATGTGCTCATTTTTAAATCAGGTCATTTATTTATTTTCCTATTGAGTTATGTGAGCTCCTTACATATCTGGTTATTAATCCCTTTTCAGATGTGTAGTTTGCAAATATTTTCTCCCAATCTGTGGGTGCTCTTATTCACTTTGTTAATAGTTACTCATGCTGTGCAGAAGATTTTTAACTTCATATAATCCCAATTGTCCATTTTTGCTTTGCTATCTTGTGTTATTGAGGTCTTACACAAGAAATCTTTGTCCAGACCAATGTCCTGGAACATTTTCCCAATGTTTTCTTCTAGCAGTTTCATAGTTTCAGGTCTTTAATCCATTTTGATTTGTTTTTTGTGTATGGTGAGAGGTAAGGGTCTAGTTTCATTCTTCTGCATATAGTTATTCAGTTTTTTCAGTACTATTTATTGAAAAGACTGTCCTTTACCTGTTGTAAGTTCTTGACACCTTTGTTGAAGATGAGTTGATTGTAAATGCATGGATTTATACCTGGATTCTTTATTCTGTTCCATTTCCATTTATCTTTATATTTACCTTTAGAAACTGAATTTTATATACTTTCCTATGTTTTTGTATTGCTGTTTAGCATCCTCTCATTTAAACTTTAAGAATTCCCTTTAACATTTCTTGTAAGGCAGATTTGTTGGTGATGAACTGCCTCAGTTTATGTTTTTAAAGGATCAACTTTATCTCTCCTTCATATTTAAACAGATAATTTTTCCTTGTACAGAAATCTTAGCTGGCAATTCTGTTTCTTTGAGCAGTTTGGATATATCATCCCATTTCCTCTGACCTGCAAGATTTCTGCTGATAAATCAGCATATGGTCTTCTGTGGGCTCCCTTGTATGTGAAAAGTTGCTTTTTGACATCACGCTGCTTTCAAAATTCTTTGTCTTTGATATTTGACAATTTGATGATGATGTATCTTAGTGTAAACTTCTTTGAAATCATCCTATTTGGGGTATGTAAAACTTTGTGAATCTGGGTGTCCATTACCCTCCTAAGAATTGGGAAATTTTCTGTCATTATTTTTAAAATCAACTTCTACCCCTTTCTCAATCTCTTCTCCTATTGAACTTCCATAGCATGTTGGTCTGTTTAATGGTGTTCCATCAGTTCCTTAGGCTTTCTTCATATTTTTTTATTCTTTTTAAACTTTTTGTTCCTCTTACTGGATATTTTCAAATATCCTGTCTTCAAGTACACTGATTCCTCTCCTTGATCAACTGCGCTGCTGAAGATATCTATTAATTTTTTTCGATTCAGTTATTATAGTCTTCAGTACAGAATTTGTTGGGTTATTTTGTATGGTTTCTATCTGTTTGTTGATATTTTTATTTCTTTTCCTGTATTGTTTTCCTGATTTCATTTAGTTGTCTATCTGTCTTCCTTTGGAGCTCACCGAGTTTCTTTAAAAATGATTATTTTGAATCATTTGCCAGGCAATTCATTGATCTCCATTTCTTTAGGGTCAGTTACTAGAGATTTTTAAAATTTCGTTAGTGTCATATTTTCCTGATTCTTTGTGTTCCTTGCATCTTTGCTCTGGTGTCTGAACATTTGAAGAAGCAGCTACCTCTTCCAGTCTTTCCAGAATGGCTTCAGGTATGAAAAGACATTCATCCATCACCCCAGCTAGAGATTCTGTAAGTCTCTCAAACATTTTTTTAATGGATGTGTATGTGAATTCCACTACTTTCCCTCCCTTCTTAGAAGAAATTTAGTGATTTTGCACCTCCCAATCCCAGAGAGTACTTCCAGGTACTGAAAATCATCCATACCTTTTCCCTATGGTAGTGCATTGATATTGATATGTTGTGTACCATCTTCACCTACCTTTATGTCTCCTGAAGAAAAAAAATTTGTTTGCACACCTTCTTCCAATCCCATTGAGCTATACTGGTTACTGAGAGCCATCCTCCTCTTTTAACTAAGGCAGACCATTAGTGCAAGTTTCACTTTTCTTCCTCCCTCCTGAAGGAGAAGACAGAAGATTGTGTGCCTTTTCCCAACACCACAGAGTTGAGCTGGCTTTTGAGAACTATGCCATCTGCTAAGATTTGTATCATCTGCTGAGATCCATGCATTCTGCTTAGAGCCACAATATCTGGTGTGATTCATGCTGGGTGCCGGTGGTCACACTGGCTGTTTGGGGGCTATGCTTATTCCCAGGGGTCACATGACTGCTGTAATCTGTGTTTAGCAGCTGTGATTAGCACTGGTAGCTGCAATTTCCACTGGGGGCTAAGTGCTGTAGCTGCTGCTAGAGGCCATGAGGCTGCTATGATCTATGTGGACAGCTGTGATCCACTTCAGGAGCTATAATCAGTGCTGGAAGCTGCGATTTATGCCAGCTCCTGGTGCTAGCATGGTTGGCGGGGATTTGGGAGGATTTGTGGGGACTCACTAGTTACTAGAGGCCCCACTGGCTGCTGGGAGCCACATAACTTCTCAGGGCTTCACCAACTGTGGAGGCTGTGCAGGGTGCTAGAACCACCTGCCCCTCCTCTTTGGTCTTAGCTGCCCCTAGGTGTTCCAACTATGCCAGTTCCCTCAGCACTATGGGTGAGGTAAGAGAGGATTTAGTCTTTTGAGCAGTGCTATGAATGGCTGGGGATGTTGGATGTACCTCTCACTCACTCCTTTCCCAGACTGAAAAATTGTGGTTTGAGATGATTTCTCTTGTCTCTGAGCAGTGCTGACTTTGGGGAGAGGGGAGTTGCTGGCAAAGTGAAACTGCTCTTCCTGCCCATTTAATTGTAACTCCTCTCAGTCCTGCGCTCTTCTTGGGTGTTGACAGTTCTTAATGGGATTCTGGGGTTCTGACAAAGGTTTCTAGTCCATATGCGGTTTGAAAATCAGTGTTTAAAAAAAAATCAGTGTTTATATGGGGGCATGAGGGCTGGGGCCTCCTGTTCCTCCATCTTGCTATCACTCTTCCAGCTGTGGTATACTTTAAATTGCACAATAAATATTAGCATGCAAATAATTTGAGGAACAAAATGAAAAAGATAGTGGTGGCTGATATGGAAGTAATGGACATAATCAATCATTGGGTATATACTGAGTGCTATTAATATATAACGTATAATTTGTTCTAGACTTCCTATCTAGTTTCCCTTTAAATATTATGTCCTATTTATCCTCATAATTATATTTTTACTTCTCAGATCAGTTTTTTTAAATTCTTGGTTTAGAAAATATAAAAACAGTAGTTACAGTAGAGTATCTGAAAAGACTATAAGGTCTGGTTCCTTAGGTTTAAAGCAGGACACACGCACTTTGGAAGACTAGAAGAAAGTTACGTTACATTAGTAATTTTCAGTTTTGTGTCTCTTCTAATGTTCTAACTAGCTTTTTGTTCTAAGGACTCAGTATTCCCAATTCTTTCAATTATTATAGTACACATTTTCAGCAGAACAGTCACCATCTTGTCCAGCCTTCTGTAGGCACTCTGTAATCAGTGTTGCTCTTAAAATGTTGCACCTGAAGATAAAATAATACATATGTTCAGGTGTAGAAGGTCAAACAGAAAATAAATGCTATTAAGTACTGTGATATAGACACTACAATCTTATTAGCTTAATCTTAAATTTACATTACCAATTTTTGGACCAATAGACCAATAACACTGTTGGTTATATGGGATTTATCTACAAAGATAAATATACAAAGTGGCTACACCAATTTGTACTCCAAGCAGCCCTGTGTGAGAATTTCCCCATATCCTCCTCAATACTTGGTTCTGTCATATTTTATTATTTTTGCCTATCTGGTGGGAAAATACATTATCTTATTTTATTTTAATCTTCACTTTCCTAATTCTTAATGATAATTCAGATTTTTCTATTGTGAGTTGCCAGTTCCCATTTTCCTATTTTTTGTTTTCTTACTGTTTTCTAAGAGTTTTTCACATATTTTAGATACAAAAACTTGTCATTATAGGTTGCAAATATTTTCTCTCTCTGTATCTGACCTGTCTTTTAACTTTGTTTATGGTAGTTTCTGGTCTCGTGCCAAAGTTTTTAAATTTAATGCAGTAAAATTGATCACTTTTTCCTTCATGAGTTATATTTTTGGTTTTATGTAAGAAGTCTTTATCCCATATGTCAGAGGCCAGCGAAATATGGGTAGGTGAATCAAATAGAGGCAGCAACTTCTTTATTAATATTTCATGGGTTATAATGTTTTAAAAATGTATTTAGGGGGTTCCACAAATATGTGACAGAGACTGTGCGTGATGTGTAAAGCCTAAAATATGTGCAAAGTAACCCTTTACAAAAAGTTTGCTGACTTCTGCCAATCATCATAATGGTATTCTTCTAACATTTATTATAATGGTTTTAGCTGTTTTTCATATGTAAATGTTTAAAGCCTCTAGAATTATTTTTGAGATATAGTATAAAAAAGGAATCCATATTTCTAATGGGAATCAAATCCCTAATGCCATTTATTATATGGTATATACTTCCCTTTTGATTTGTTATGCCCCCTTTCTCTTAAACTCATAAGCTTGCATTTATTTCAACGCTTCTTTCTGTTCCACTGATCTATTTTCCCATTCCTATACCAATATTACACTTTTAATTACTATAACTTCATAGTAAGTCTTGATATACGATAAAGCCATTCTTTCATCCATGTTTTTCCTTTTCAGACTTGTTATGAATATTTTGGACATTCGGTCTTCCATATGAATCAGTTTAGAATTAGTAGGTCTGGTTCCATAAAAAGCCCTTTTAGGATTTTGATTGGAATTGCATTAAGTTTACAGGAATATTTGGAAAAAATTAACATCTTTATAATGCAGAATCTGTATAATTTTATTTCTAAGAATATTATAGTTCTGCATTTTTTTGCTATTACCATTGGAATATATTTCAGTATTACATTGTCTAATTGGTCATTGCTAATAAATTATACTGTTCTTGATTATTGTCTGTTGATTTTGCATCCAGCAAATTCAGTCATTTCTTTTATTAGTTATAAGAATGTATATGTATATTCTCTTATGTATGCAATGTAAAAAATAATTTCAACTGCAAATAATAACAATTAGATTTTTATATTTCTTACAAATTTTATTCCTTCTACTATTCCAGTGTATTAATTAGCTTATCCAGGAAAAGTAATGTGGTAATGATGTTAATAGGTATCATTTTTGTATTCTGATTTTTATGGACCTACTCTTGTTTCACCATGAAGTATAATGTTGGATGCAGAATTTTGGTAGACATGTTTTATCAGGTTTGTGGAAATCTCTTATGTTTCCAATTAAACATATGTCTTTAAGTATTTTTTATGAAAGATTGTTCTTTTTTGTGAAACCACTTATGAGTGAATTCTCCCATATGTTAGTTATTTTTCATAACATTTATTTTCCTACTTGTTGTGGAATTTTAATTTATAGGCTCATCTTAGGGAGGGCTTTTGTATGTTATTTTATTTTATTTTATTTTTTTGATGAGTGTGTTTCTCTCTCTCCTCTGATCCCTTCATATCTAGGGATTTTACAATTGCCTCCGTCAAGCCCACTAAGCTTCTCAGATCAAAATCAGGTCTCAACTTAATGGATAGAGATCTCTCATCCTGGAGGAAAATTACAGAGTGAGTTCTAGAGAAGATGACGGCTTGCTTATTCCCTCTTGCCTCCTTTGACAACAGATTGACATTGGCTATAGCCACCTGGAATGACCCCAGAATTTTGCAGCAATATTGTGAGGAGGTGGAGGAGTTCGTGCACCAGATACCCAGACTCAATCCCAAGTGAACATAGGAAGGATTGTCTGTGTTGATTTATAGGAGTTGAACTCCGTGTCACCTATTTCTGCTTATAGCTTCAGATACCAATGGTTTCAGATATTGGATTTGGAGATCCAGCTTCTCCTTATCAATGTTTATTTCTGTTCCATTTTTAGACCATTGATGTTTGTTTTATTACTGAGTATGACTTTGTCTTTTAAAATGTTTTTCAATTGTCTACTATCATTGCTATGTGTTTGGAGAGGGAGGAGTTTTAAAAATTTTTATCCAATATTTAATTATGAAAAATTTTAAATATATAACAAATTTGGAAAAAAATATTTGTACACCCATATACTCACCACCTAGATGCTATCATTAGTGTTTGGCTAGCTTTCTTACATATTTCCACCTCTCCATTCTTTTATCCATCCATAAATCCACCCTATTGTTTTCAAGCATTTCAAAGTTGGTTATAGACATCAACATACTTCCTGGAAAGGGGTGATTTCACATGAACTCACAGCACCCAATTAAATAGAAGTCTTGTAGTAAGAAAAGACATTTAATTTTCTTTCAGACAGTGTTAACCAAACTTACCTGTGATGGACCCTTTGTTAGGTATCTTGCAGGATTATTTGCAGGATAGCGTACCTGGTAGTATATCCTTTGAGAAAACGGCACACTGTTCTTTGTCTAGAATTTTATTTTTGTTGCAATCAGTTTCAATCCTGACTTTTTCATCTAACATTTTATTGATCTTTCCAAATTAGTGTCATAAGAAATTTTAATCTTTGATTTGCTTGCTATGTCTTTCCTTAAGTTTACTGACACCAATGTTTAAAAACTGATAGACTCAAGATCCTCAAATAGGCATGCATATACATACGTATATTAATATATGAATATACGAGTTTGGTGAAGTTAGTTAAATTCTCTAAAACTCATTTTTGTCATTTATAAAATAAAGAGATTAATACTCTAAATTGTATTTAGTGAAGGTAAAATAATATAATTAATAAAAAATGCCTAGATCCATGGAGGACTCCTAGCAAGGGTTTAATAACAGATAGCTGCTCTGTCTGTAATTTCTTCCAAGATAATTTTTATGAATCACAAAAATATATTACATGAATGGTATATGTAGATAATCTTGCACAAATGACCCATAGCCAAATTTCATAAGAAAATTTAGGTAATGATTTAAATTATCCTTGAGAAAGGGGGGAAGGGAAAAAGAAGGAAGGAAGGAAAAGGGGAAGAAGAGAGGAAGAGAGGAAGACTTTGCTTCACACTTGTCATTATAACTGATCTTATTGTGAACTTAGTTCAAAGATTATCTGGGTAAGCTGGAATAATTTAACCAATTTTCTACATACAAATTATGGAAAGGAACTTGTTCATTTATCAAATTTATATAAATTACTGTCATACAGATATGAAAATAAATGATGAAAATAAATGATGAAAGGGATGTTTTTATTTGAGAGATTTCTACTACTGTATTATATGGCATAACACTTCATAGTAATCAAAGTTAAGGGAAGGATGATTAAAATTAACATGTAATTAGCACATACCATGAGCCAGGCAATGTAATAAGTTCATGTTTCTGCAATTCCTTTTTTTTTAACTGAAGAAAGGGCATAATATCTTCTCTAATAATTCAGTATTTTCTTCATGATGCTGGTTGTTTCATATATTAAGAAGTCTGTAATTATAAATGTAGAAATCATACGAAATATAACATATCTAAACATTTATTTTCTACCCAGCAGCTAGTGTTCCTATGAAAATATAATTCAGATCATGTCACTCCCCAAAGATCTTACATTGACCTACACTGTTCTATATGATCTTGCCCCAGGTTATCTCTCTGATCTTATCTTGTATCACTCTTCCTCTTACTCTTTGACCTAAAACCAGGCAGACCTTGATGTCCCTTAAGTATACCAAGAAGAACCCCATCTCAGGATTTTGAAATATCAGTTTTCTCTGTTCAAAAGTCACTTCCCCAAATATTTGCATGACTCACTCCCTCTTTTGATTCAGTTCTCTGCCTCAGATATCTGGAAAATACACAGATAGGTTTTCCTTGACCATTCTCCGTTCTCTCACCCTGCCTTATTCTTTTTTGTAGCTTGTTTTATAATAAACCTGTACAGTATTTGTTTTCGTTATCTATCTCATCCATTTGAATGTCGAATCCATGAAACCAGGACTTCATTATAGTCACTGCTATATCTTCAGCTCCTAGAACAATACTTGGAACATAGTAAAAGCTCAGTAAATGTTTGTTGAGTGAATAAATAATCAAACTTCAAATTTAACCCTTAATAACCACGTGAGGTCAGTAACTATTCTCAATGTTTCATAATCATTAAAGGCACTTAGTTTCACAGAGGTTAAGTAACTTGCTTAATGCTACAATACTAATAAGTGGCAAAGTCAGATTAACAAAATTTCCCAGAAAAAAAAGACCACCAAAATTTGACTATGAGTAATGGGTTATATTATTTATCCATAATCACTTCGTTTATGTTTTTCTCAAAATATGAATCAGTTTCTTGCCAATACGTTGCTTAAAAATCCATCGATATTTTTCCATTGCACTTCAAACAAAATCCAAACTTTCAGCATGACCTTCAATTCCGTGCACAATCTCCAATTTCACCTGGCATCTCATTTCCTTTCACTAACAACATTCCAGGCATACAGATCTTCATCCTTTATCCCAAACAGTAAGTCCTCCTCCCACTTCCAACCTCATTTCAGCATTTTGCATTTGCTATTTTTCCCTTTTGAAAAACTCCCCTAAGATATTTCATAACTAGTCTCATATTTAGATCTCAGTTTAGGGAGGATTCTATGGTCTGAATTTTAGTGGCCCTAAAATTCCTAAGTTCTGAACTTAATACCCAATGTGATAGCATTCAGAGGTGGGGTCTCTGGGAAATGATTAAGTCATGATGGCTCCACTCTTGTAAATGGAATTAAGACCCATATAAAAAAGGGCCAAGTGAGCTACTTTGCCTCTTTTACCATGTAAGGAAACATCTAGCCCTCCGTGAGGCAGAGAACAAGCCCTTACCAGACACCAAATCTACTGGCACTTTGATGTTGGACTTTTAAGCCTCCGGAACTGTGAGAAATAAATTTCTTTTGTTTATAAATTGCTCAATCTAAGGTATTTTGTTAAAGAAGCCCGAATGGACTAAAACAGAGAACTTCCCTGATCATCCTATCAAACTATCCCACCCGCACCCTCATCACTCTATCCCAGTATCTTGTTTTATTTTCCTTATGATATTTAATGCTATATAGAATTATCTTTTATTTTTATTCATTTAGGTTTGGGCTTCTCCTCCTGTTTCTCCAATGATAGAAACCTTATTTGTCTTTTTATTGCTATGTCCCTAGTGCCTAGAATAGTGACTGGCACAGAGGAGGCACTTAGAAATAATTCTTAGATGAAAATAATTATGATGATGATGATGATAATGATAACAATGGTCATTTCTTGTATTCTTACTACATAATATTTACTGTGTTGAAGAATTTACCTATGTTATTCCTAAATTATTCAATGAAAGACATACAGTTTTTAGACCTATTTTTGCAAACAATGGAACTAAGAAATAGAAAGTCAATGACTTACCTACAGTCACACTGCTAAAGGGTGAAGTCATAATAATAATCCAGGTAGTGTTGTTAACCTCAATTTAGAATGAAAAAAATGAATAAATGATTTAGTGAATGAGTTGTCTACTCTAAATTGGCTCAGAATCATGATCATGTCTCCATTTAATATTCCAACTTAAGTGGTGTAGCATGCTTCACATTGGGTGGAATAAATAAGTTCTGAAGGACATAGAAGAAAGTATATTGGAGGAACCTATTGCAATTGAGCTTTCTAAAGTCTCTTGCCCCTATTAGATTTGCTCATTAAAATAGCAAGATTTCACCATTTTTCAGTTGGGACATCAACCTTATCCTGAAAAAGAGGGAAGTCAGAAACTCGGCTCTTTGGTATAGCAATTTATTGTGGAATATTTTTTCTTTAATTTGTACTTCAGAGATTTCAGTTAAACAATCCCACTTATATCTGTAGTTTCTAGTTTAACAGCTCTAGATTTAACCTGACCTTTTCTTATTACAAGTTAGTAAACACTGTATGGAGTAACCAAGGAAGTTTCTTATCTTGAAATTTGGAACCATTTTCCATTGAATCTCACATTTGGGGTATAATTGGTCTTATGCCAAGAGGGAAGAAACATTAGGCTAAGAGCTGCTTTCCCAGCTCTTTACATAGATGGCTAGCTTTCCAGCTAGCGAAGCATGACTCCTCACTATGCTTTGCCTCATCTTAACTCAAATTCCACATGGTGGCAATTGTATCCTCATACCTGACATCAATTACTCCATTAACTATGGCCCTTTGGTTTCAAGTAGCAAAATCAAAACCAAACTGGATTAGGCAAAAAAGTATGAATGAAGGGTAAGGATAAGGAATAGTCTCACAGAGCTAAATGACAGGGATTTACCCAGACCTCAGGAGGGGACTGGAGGCAAAGATTGAAAAAGCTTCAGGAAGTATTAATAATCCAATTATCCCCTCTGCTTATATTCACTTATCTGTTTTGTTCTCTTTTCTCTCTTCAGTCAGGCTTTTTCTGCTTCTCCTTCTGTTCAGTTAACTATGGCTACCCTTCAGTTCCTAATATACATTTTACATTTCAGGCTAGAGATTGACTACTGTTAGGTCCTAATTCCAAATTCCCTACAGAAACCTTCTTTTCTAAGTAATTGTGATCAGATTTCCACATCTGGTTCAATTAGCCATGTTCTGGAGCATGCAATCAGAAAGTTAAAAAATGACTTCTGGGAGCACCCTCGCCCCCATGTATTGGGAGTAGAAGTAAGCTCTTCCCAGAGAAAGGTAGATGGACTGGAAAGAAATATTAATAACACACTATTCTTGATTGTCTTTTATTTAGGCAACATGCCTTATTTTAAAAAATTAAATCGACAGATTTTCAAATTAACAATACAGATAAATTAGGTTATGATTAATCACATAAAAGGTTTTTACAAATTATGCAACTATTCAAATACATTTAACATACAATATATTTGTATATAAATTTTCAGTCTATTGCACAAAATGAAATGCATCTTTACAGAGTTACAAGGGGTGGCATTAATGACCAGTTTTCTAAGGAATGAAGAAATATTATTTTGTACTATATTGCAACTCTAACTTTTCAAACATAGTTTTAATGTAGTTGAATGACAATATTTCAAATATGAGTACTTTATTATTGTTTACTTTTTTCAAGTAGAGGCAATATCCAAATTGGAGTATAATTTAGGCAATTGTTGCAGGGATCGGAATAGACTAACAGGAAGGTTGTTCTTGTTGATTTTATTATGTCTATGCTATTCATCTCATTTTCTCCTCAGTTGTTTGAATAATTTTATGCAAATCAGCATTCTTTATTCATCCTCAAATCCTCATTTTCAAGTCCAAGTCTATATTTTGGAACAAGTACAGTTTTTGGAAGCCTTTTTAAGGAAGCTGAGATTCATACATGATTTTAGGAACTACCTAAATACATATAATTCTTAGATATACATCTCCAATGTGAACTTCTCTACCCTTGTTTTGTTCCACATTGTCAGTCATACACGGGGCATTTCCCTTTAGAGACTAAACGATATCTCAAATCTAATACACACCCAATTGCCTGCCAAAAGTCACCCCTTACTAATTTTTTCATTACCACAAGTGGCTCCACCATTCTCCCAGCTTTCACACTATCAAGATCTGCCCACTCCTCACTCCCCCTGATATATATTTTGGCTTCTGTCCTTGCATTCTACATTTGTGCCACCCCTATGGTCCTTATTATCCAATTTTTATATTACATCGATAGGGTTATATATAGTATCTCTCCATCTCTATATAATTGTGAGAAATATCTTTGGCAAATGCAATTTTTATCAAATCACCGCCTGTTCCTGTTACCTTGAACATTAAATTCAACAATAATAGTAACAATAAACAGCTAACACTTGCATAGCACTTAACAATGTTCTGGCTCTGTTTTCAGTGCTTTATGTGTTTTGGTTCCTTAATTTTCAACAATCATAATGTAGGTTACTACTATTAGAATCAGTTTACAGATGAGAAACCTGAGGGACACAGAGATTGGGTAACTTCATAAGATTTTACAGCTAATAAGGAAGATTTCCTGAATTAATCTATCAAACTCTGCTTATTACTTTTAACTACTTATTTATTCCCCATACCACCTCACTGATCTTATTTCTTCAGGAATAAATAAATGGCTGTCCAAATGGAAGGACCCATCAGTAAAGCCAGAGGCAATAAATTGAAAATATGAACCATATATGGTTGTTTAAAATACATGCACACCTGCACTTATTCTAAGGGCAGCAACACTTTTGCCAGGTTTCTAAATAAGCTAGATATGCCAATATGTTTTCAATTTTGGCCATGGCAAATCTATCCCTCATTTAAATGGAAGAGAAAAGACTATATCATCATACGGATTTACAGAGAGCTTTACTTGGCAGATGTTGATGTGGCCTTAACCTCTCCAGGTTTAGCAGCTGAGCTCAGGCACTATAATGATTGCTGTGCCATTCTCCAATCTGTGACTAATCCAAACTGCCTCCCCTTCTTGGAGGAAACCACTCATCTGTGGTATAAGTGATTGGTCATATCAATTTTTTGTTGCAAAGTTCTCATTTGCAAAGACCTATCTCCGCCAGCTTACTCAGAGAAAGCTGTCAAAAGTCAAACTTCTCCTCCAACCCCTGCCCCCACCGAATCAGCACCACCAGTACAGATGAGTCCTTCCTTAGCTCTCTGCGTACCCCTTGCACCTCCTGTCATTTCTAAGAAATTTTAGATTTCTTACCAAGTAGCAGAAGAGGACATTGGAGATGAATTTATCTGAACTCCTGAATAGAAGCAGTATACCATATCAGAGAGGATAAATAAAAAGCAGGCAGAACTAGGCTTGATTTTAGGCTTTTCCATTTAGTGTCTCCACCACCAAGAACAAGCTTTATAATTTCCCTGAGCCTCATAAACTTACCTGTAAAATAAAGATAGGTCCTAATTTATGAACCGCTGTGCAGATCAAGTGGCATACCACATGTAATGTGCCTTACACAGTGCCTGGCATTCAATAGATGTGAAATATTATTTATTGTACAAAAAGTACATTTAAAACTATGCAGAACTTCTGGTTTCCACTCGAGATGTAAAAACCTGGGAAGAGCATCATTTTTGTCCCTTACAACACCAAGAAAAAAGTGGGACAAACTGGAAATTCATAATTTTCTTGATACTAATTTTCTTGATACTATCAGAAAGCTGAGGTCACAGGGCAACCAACAAACGCAAATCTAGGGAAACTCAGACGTCTACAAAGATGGACAGGAAACAAGCAGTTTCTTACTTGAGGCAGATGCAGTTGAGCATCAGTAAGAAGATTTCAGCTAAAATTGCTAACAAACTGGTAAGAGCCAAATCTGGGCTGGCGAGAGAATATAGAATGCTTAGGTAGACAGCAGAGGTAGGGGGACTGTGCACTCACTTGAAGGCTATTCTCCACAAACTTAACTAGGTTAGAATAACAGGAGTCTAGAAAAAACATCTCTCATTTAAAGGCTTGGGGGAGAAGAACAACAGCCAATGTGAGAAAGGCAGGGAAAAAAACTCCAAAATCTCTCTATTCCTTTAGAAAAATGGACTCAAATGGTGGGGGTAAATGCCAACAAACACTGTCGACCATAGGGTACACATTTTCTTTGGAAAATAAGGGAAATTTTATGAGGATCTGATAATTTTCAAAGAAATAATTTTGTGCACATTTTTAATTGGGTTGTTTATTTGTTTATTATTGAGTTTTGAGAGTTCTTTAAATATTCTGGATAAAAGTCATTTGTCAGATATGTGATTTGCAAATATTTTCTTCCAGTCTGTGACTCGTCTTTGTGTTTTTTATATCAATGTATTTCATAGAGCAAAAAATTTTAATTAAAAATAATAATTTATTATTTTAGAACAATTTGGGACTCACAGCAACATTGAAAGGAAGGTACAGAGATTTTCCATATACCTTTTGTGTCCTTCACGTGTGTAGAGTTTCCCCGTTACCAAATCCCCCAACAGAGTGGTACATTTGTTACAACTGATGAACATACACTGACACATCTTTATTACCCAGAGCCTAGAGTTTACACTAGCATTCATTCTTGATGTTGAACATTATATGGTTTTTAACAAATGAATAATGGCATGTATCTATCATTATAGTATCATACAGAATATTATCACTACTCCAAAAATGCCCTCTGCTTCACTAATTCATCCCTCCCTCCCCTCTAACCCCTGGCAACCACTGATCTTTTTAATCTCTTCATAGTTTTGTCTTTTCCAAAATATTATATAGTTGGAATCATACAGTTTATACATTTTTCAGATTGGCTTCTTTCACTTGGTAATATGGATTTAAAGTTCCTCTGTGCCTTTTCATAGCTTGGTAACTCATTTTTTTTTAGTGCCGATTAATATTCCATTGTATAGATGAATCACAGTTTATTTATCCATTCACTTATTTTTTTCTATTTGAATATGCTCTTTTATTATGAATGTAGAAAATTTTTACATTTTTTATTTTTTTTGACTCCACACTATTGAATTATAACATTTTCAGTTAAAAAAAATCAAGTTAAAATTTTCTGTGAATCTTAGAGATTCAGAGGTTTATAGTTTGCCTATTAATCTTAAGATTTTTTTTTAATTTCAGCATAATATGGGGGTACAGATGTTTAGGTTAGGTGTGATGCCCTTGCCCCCCCTACCTCCCAAGTCCAGGTTTCAAATCTGTCCATCCTATTGCGTGGTGCACATTGCACTATTTGTGTTCACACATACCCGTCCCCTCCTCCCTCCGCCCCCCTCCCCCCTACCCAATATCTAATAGATGTAATTCTTATATATGCACTTATGTGTTGATCCGTTAATACCAATTTGATGGTGAGTACATGTGGTGCTTGTTTTTCCAGTCTTGGGATACCTTGCTTAGTAGAATGTGTTCCAGCCCTTTCCAGGAGTATATAAGAGGTGCTATGTCACCATTGTTTCTTAAAGCTGAATAGTACTCCATGGTATACATATACCACAGTTTATTAATCCACTCATGTATTGAT
>CAUYSK010007258.1:0-42239 GCA_963575035.1 Avahi laniger | reverse complement strand
TTTTTAATTTGATTAGATCCCACTTATTTATTTTTGTTGCTGTGGCGATTGCTTTGGGGTTCTTCTTCAAGAATTTCTTGCCTAGGCCGATGTCTGAAAGAGTCTTCCCAACATCTTCATTTAGAATTCTTAAGGTTTCATGCCTTAGGTTTAAGTCTGTTATCTTGAATTGATTTTTGTGAGAGGTGAGAGGTGGGGGTATTTTGATATATTTTTCAAGGCAGGGGGTCTTAACAAATTATACAACAGTTTACTGGCATTATTTATAATTTTTAACAATATAAATGTGATATGTAGGTTTCTATTTCTACTCTTGTCCTGGTCTGGGAGTAGATGCTATCTTCTGTCAGAGTTTGGGTATTATTTATTGATGGGATATAGAAAACTAAAGGCATTTATTAATCCCAGGACAAACAAAAAGGTGAATGAGAAACTAAAGGGGGTCATCATTTACTACTAGAGTAAGCTATGAAATATATATACAAACACATGTATCTATCTACATATATTTAACTCAGTATTTGTAATGATACAGAGATTGAATGTTACTCTTTCCAAAACTGTAATGTAATTAAAGTACAAGGATGTGTGGGACTGTTATGTGTGTCAGTTGGGGGTGGGGGGTGGTTGTGAAATCCCCATCGTCCATGGCAAGATGTCAATAGAAATGTTATTTTTCAATATACTGAAAACTCAAGATATAGAACATATGTATATTATTTAAAAATATAAAAGTAAATTCTAGAGAAAAAACCCAAAGTGTTGAAAGCGGCCGTCTCTGAAGAGCAGAAGTTGAATGTGGGGCAGAATGGGCTGTGTACTGATATATTTCAGGGTAGACCGTTAGTGCCATTTGTCTTTTTGAACTATATACGTGTTTTACATTGATACAAATAATGTTTTGTTATCTAAAGGTTATGGAATGGCGGTTGGAAATCTTCATGATGAGTAAATATAGAAGACAGAATATGTATAAAAACAATAGTTTGCTACATTTTGATATCTATATGGAATGGAAAAAAAGGACACAGTGGGGAAAAGGAGGCATGCGTTAACAAAATAAAGACAAATGGACAATTACAGAATGGCTTTTTTTTTTTTTAAATAAAAGAGGGAGACGGAGCCAACATTTATGTACCATCTACGAAATGGTTGACAGACTATTAGGGATTATACATTCATTATTTTATTTAACTCTCATGAAAATTCCATGAAGTGTAATTATTAATTAATAGATTCATTTTACAGGTGAGAAAACAGAAAAATATAGTTGCAAACAGGGAATGCCATAGTGCCTGGGTCGGGAGTGAGATGCAGGGGTTTAAATTATGTTGCTGACATTCACAAACTGTTGTGACCTTAGGCACTCATTTTTTCCCCCTGTGCCTCTGTGTTCTCCTATGTAAAATGGGCATGAAGATAAGAATAAGGATTATTACTGTTATATTATTCTGTCTCCTATGAATATTGTGAAGAATTTATAAGCGAATATGTGTAAGGCATTTATAAAGGTGCCTAATACATCATAAGTGCTGTTATTGTGAAAGGAATACAACCCATCAAGAGTGAATGGAAACACTAGGTAGGCATTTTCTGAAACTCAGTTTTCTCCTCTTATTTGACCTCTCTGGGCATTTGAAATCACTGACCACTTGGCCAAGGCCACATACGCAACTATTCGTTAGTGAAGCTAGACTTCGAATGCAAGTCTGTCTGTCTTCAAATCTCGGGCTCTTTTCTCTATAGCCTGTTGTCATTCATTAGCTAATGGGGCAAGGGGTAGAAAGGCCCATACAAAAGCAGAAAATATCAGCTCTAGAAAAGAGAGAGGTGGCCAGGGAAGGGGTTAAACAGGATGACGTCGAGTCAGACAGAGAGGGAAGCGTGATCCATTAGGATAAAAATAAGACGGCAGCACAGGTGGGAGAGGGTGGAAGATTGCGTTGGTGAGACAGAGACAATGCCCGAGCAGGCGCGAGTAAGTAGGACATTATGATTGGCAGAAATGAATGTAAGTAGGGATGGTCTCAGGAGAAACACTTTAGTCAGTCTCTAACATAGCTCACTTTAACTCCTGGAATGCCGGCAGAAAGATCCCAGTTTGGAAGGCAGTCGCTGTCCCTCTGCCTCATGCCCTCTGCTTTCCTACATCCACATTGCGATCCACTTCCTGTCTTGTGATTATCTGTTTAATATCTTTCTCCTTAACCAGACTGTAAGGTCTCTGAAGGCAGGGACTGTGTCTGTCTCACTCAGTCGTGCTTAACCGGGTGTCTGTAACATATTAAAGGAAGCAACACAAGGAAGGAAGAAGAATGTGCTTCGATATTTAATAAATTATACTTTAATGGTATCCCCAAAGGCCTGGAGACCATGCCAGAAGCAATGAAAAAAGACTGTTTGAAATAAATTGGCCAATATTTTGTTCTGGGTATCACAATGTACAAGCTAACAGAATGCTTGATATCATTCATTCATTCCTTCATCTAACTCATGTTTGTTAAATGTTTCTAATGTTCTGGGTCAGGTACTGGTCTCTAGGAATAACAGAGAGGAATAAGACACAGTCCCTGCCCCAGGGGAAGGCGCTGTCAGTCCAATGGAGAGAAAGAAGAGACAGAGCAATGTCATAGGAGGTCACAGGGGATTAGAGCCAGGAGAAAAGAGAAAGAAAAACAGAAAGCAACAATTCATGCTTGGCTGTTTATTAAACATTTTATATTTGTTCACACTGTTCCCAAGGAAGAGTGATCCTGCAAAGCACTCGGGGGAACACAGACTTCCCTAATAAATAATGGCAAAGTGGAGCCCCAAAAGTTCTTCCTTCCAGTGGGTTTGGAGAAGGGCAGAGGCTTAGGTACCAGGCAGCTGTCACTGAACGACCCCTGCCAGGTCCTGGCTCTTATCTGAGCCAGCTTTTCAGATTGGGGTTTAAGAAGAGCTTGTCTATAGCAATAGAGGGTTGTCAGCTTTTAATTTTGCCCCAAAATGGGCTTAGAAATAAACGACGCCAAACCACCTATCAACTACTCCTACCATCTTTGTTGTCGTTGTGTTTTGTTTGAGAAATCAAAAATTAACATTTTAATATAAAAAAAAAATGTAGGAAGGAAGTATTTTTGAAATCAGCGCATGTCTTTAAAGTAGTGTACACAGGGTGACACTGGAACCCACAGGGCCGAAAGGACTTGCTCAAGGCCACAGTGAGTTGGTGGCAGAGCGAGGGCCAGACCCCAGCTCCTGCCAGGCCGGTGTTCCAGCATCCACAGCAACAACATCTACAGAGCCATGAGCAAAACACGAACAAGCACTGTTAGTTCAGGATGCATCCTACGGCCGTAGGTTTCCAAGAAAAAGCCAATCTTGTCTTGGGATGTTCCAGGCAGTTGTGGCGCAGGCTGAGGGGCAAGAAAAAGCAAGTCCTCTCAAACGGAAATCCTGCACACATAAACCAGCCGACAAAAACAGCTTCCGAGTTACGAGTGCTGCCTCCCATCACAGTTAAGTGCTTCCTCCGGCATCTCTTCACTCTGCACATGAAAGAAGGGGCTCTTTTGAAATACTGGACACAGAAAATAAGCAGTAATGAAGGGAACTAACCTTTACATGGCAAGCCTTGCATGTACAGTCTTATTCATTTTCTCCTTCTAACGTCCCTATGAAGTGGAGACAGTTGTCGTTTCCATTTTAGAAAAGGGAAAACCGTAGTGCAGAGACGTTAAAGAAAACTTGCTCCAGGTCACTGAGCTGGTAAGAGTGGAGCCAGGCAGGATTTGAACTCAGAAGTTCATGGTTTTTCCATCATGCTCTAATGCTCTACAGAGCGTTGTCAGACACATTTCACTGCCCAGGGATGTGACTGATTCCTGTCAATCTAGAAAAGAATGCAAGGTCTCTCACCTAATGACAGTAACGAAAATTTATCGAAGTACCGAACAATTTACAAAGATTTTCCACATGCATTCTTTTGCCTAATATTCACTCTAATCTACGAAGATGGTATAATTATTGCCGGGAGGAGCCAAAGCTCAGAGAAATCAAATAAGGTGCCCTGGTCACCTAGCTACGACCCATCTGAGCAGGGATCCACACGTCATCTGCCTGGCCTCCCAGACTGAGCTCTTAGCAACAGATTTGCTTTCTAGGAATTTTTTTCCCTCTGACTTCAGAGGCAAACTCTGGTGGGATATTGTCCCAATGGCATCATCTCTTGCTGAAATTTGGCAATTTGAAAGTATATGACATACTGAACATACATAGTAAACACTGGTTTATCTAGAAAAGCTCAGATGAATGAGAACTTCTTTCTTCCAATAATGTGATCATCATAATAATCTGTCTAGGAAAATGGCCCTGATTAATTTTAAAATCTCAGAAAGTCAACAATCATTGCATTATATTCAGGATTATTTAAGGTTCTCATTGAAATTAATAATACTTCGCTCAAATTTATACAGTTCTTTGAGTTTATAGAATACTTTCATGTTCCTTATCTCATCTAACTTTCAGAAGAAGATGGTCGTGTTCAGTTATTATTATCCCCATTTAATGGAAAAGGATATTGCGATTGGAGAGGTTACAGTTTACTTACAGTAGATAGCAAGAGATAGAACTGGAGCTTAATCCCAATCACCCGACTCCAGGTTTAAAGCTCTTTCTACAGCCCCACCTGTAGCCTCCTCATTATATTTTCTTAAAATAAAATCAGACTCTGAAAAAGATTCCAGAGGCAATATATATGTACCCTTCCTGGCATTGCCTGACTCTTCTGGGAAATCAAGCTTATGGAACCTCTGGCAACCATCCTTGGGGGTCGGATGTTGTCCTCCAGGGCAGGAATTTCTACCCTCACTGTGGTTAGACTGCTGAGGTATTTGGTGGCAGACATGGGAGTCCGAGGCTTCTGGGGAGGACTTGCTCTCTGCAAAAACACCCACAGCAGAGAAGCATTTGAGAAGCGGAAATGTGTTTGGAAATGGCTAGAAGAGATACCACGAGCACGAACAGACACAGCTCAGGGAGTGACTCTTATGCAGATGTTAATGAAAAGAAACTTAGCACTTGAACAAAGAATAGAATCACCCAGAACTGCTGGAAACTTGACGAAAATAAATACCAATACCTAGCTCAAGTTTGGCACTAGAGACAGTCTCAGCACAGGACATCAAGGGTGTTCCTCAGAGCCCCAGCTGGTCCTTCCCACACAGCCTGCAAAATCTGGTGGGGCAGAAGTAAAATGACGAGCTCTTGGTTTGGGGAGGTGCTACTGCCTGTTTCCTGAGTTTTTTTTAGCCAGTGGTATCTTCTCTGTTCATCTGCATAAGGACATCCTGTTCCTTTTCGCGGAAAGCAATCCTGTTTTCCTTTAGACCCAGATCAATATCACCTCTTCAGTTAGATGTTCCCTGACCTCTCCCCACACACCCCCCAGGCAGAATTTAATGTTCCTGCCTTTGAGTTTTAACTCATCAAACTATGTGACGTAATGTTCATATACCTCACCATCAGCCACTGAACTGGGAACTCAGGGAGGCCGAGTCCTTTTCACCCCCTCATGTACAAGAAAGTACCTGTCCCAAAAGAGGCCCCTTGAAAGGTTTCAGCTGAACACATACATGCAGCAAATAGCGCTGATAAAGAATTCTAGTTAATTTTCAGATAATTGGGATACTCAGTGACTGGAGAATGGCACTTTCTAGTGCGATGCAATTTTCCAGAAAATGCTGTTTCTTATCTAATTGTAAATAATCTATCTCAGTTTTACCTGCCCTTGCTCCTGTTTCAGTAGAAATATCAGTGTCTGTCCTTTCTGTCTGAAAGCAGAGGCGAGAGTCATTGATTCTAATCGATGGGACTACAGCACGTTTCAAAACTAACATTTCCCTTCTTCTACCTCTGCTCCCACTTGGAATGACTTCTTTGATATCCGTCTCCGGTCTTAGACTTTACAGCTGTGCCAGGGCAGGGAGCAGTCTGCATCATCACCTGCTGCCTCTCTAAGGCCTAACATAGTACCTGGCACAGAGTAGATTTCAGTAGCCCTTTGTTTAATGACTGTATAAAGTCACAACTGTGTAAGTCAAAAACTTCATAGGAAAGGTGCCCTCACTGAGCCTTCCATCATTATACCAAGTGCAGGGCTACCCATGTATAGCGCGACCACTGCGTATAGTGCGACCACTGCAGATCAGCTACTATGCCAAACACCTCGAGATTCACATAGGGTAAGGAATATTGCCTATGGTTTACAGATGAGGAAACAGATTCAGAGTTAGTAACTCACCTAGACTTATGTAGCCAATTTTTGGCAGGTCCACCAAGGTCTGGCCGATACCAAGGCAAGTGCATGGATGAAGGGGAAAAGCATTTTCTGGCTAGGAGAAAAGCATGGCAAAGGTAGGATGTGGAAGTGCCTCATTACTTCTGAAACTGGCTGGAGAGTAGGGCTATCCAGTGAGGAAGGAGCTAAAAGGGAGGTTGTGTGGGACTCACCTCAGCACCCAGAACTGTAGGCTGCGTTGGATCTGCATCAACCCCAGAATTTCTCTAGGAAGTTAATTTTCTGAATAAATTCTAGGTAATAGTTTATTTGCCAGGTCTTCTGCTAAGCACAGAAGTATGGAGAAGATTTCTAACATGTTACGGTTCCAATTAGTTGAGTTCCAATTGATTAAAGGACACTGTGAGAGAAAATGCCCTAGCTAGATTATTACTTAAAACTAAATTTTTTTTCTAAATTTGAAAGAATGTTGTATTTACAGAAAAATTGCACAAATAATACAGGGAGCCATTATATTAGGTCATTAAACATGAAATGTCCGATTTTGAATCAAAAGTGTAGTTTATTACATCTCAAAGAAGAAGCAGTACAATTAATCAAAGTATGTACCTAAACTGTCACATAGTTTTGCCATCTTAACAATAGCTTCTTTATACCAACAGTGAAGAAGCCTGGAGAGCTAGTGGTGATGAAATTGTGAAAGGCGTTTTCCACAGCTTGTTGAGAATTGGATATTTTTCCTGGCAAGAAGTGGCTTGGGTGATGCAAAGGCATCATATGTAACCAAAATGTTTGTACACCATACTATTCTGAAATCAGAAAAAAAGAAAAATAATAATAAATTGAAAATAGCAAAAGAAAGATGTGGCCTAAAGCCTAGAAGAAGTGGTAGTCAGTTGGTACAGGGTGTGGTGAATATAGTGAATGACAGAGAGTTTCCAAGTCCAGCCTCTGTAGTTTGAGCAGTGTTTGTGTGACACGTGTTTGAGTGTGGTCTTGCAAGAGGATTGGCCTGTCTCTGTTGACCGGTTTCAGCTGCTTAATCACAAGTATCCTCATCATTTCACCAATTGGTTGCAGTAGACATCCGCTGTAAAGGATTAACCAGGTTTCATGAAGCTGTAGTGGATAATACCAGTGCAGGACCACCAAATAGACACCATTAGCTTTTTTGGATGAATATTCAGTTTTGGACTGTGTTTGAAGACTTCATCTTTATCCAGTCATTGTGGCGAACACTTGTGATTGTCAAAAAGAATCCATTTTGCATCATACGTAGCAACATGGTGTAGAAATGGTTCGCCTTTATGTCATGGCAGCAAAGAAAGGCAAGCTTCCAGACGATTTCTCTTCTGATGCTTGCTTAATTCACGCGGAACCCATCTATCCATCTTCTTTACTTTGCCGATTTGTTTCAAATGGTCCAATATTGTTGGAACAGTAATGTCAAACCTTGCTGCGAATTAACAGACAGGTTGAGATGGATTCGCTTCCACGACAGCTTTCAGCTCATCATTATCCATCTTGGCCTCAAGTTGCCCACTTGGCTCATTTTTGAGATTAAAATCATCAGAACAGAACTTCTCAAATCATCGATGTACTATACGTTCATTAGTCACATCCTTCCCAAACACTTAGTTGATATTTTGAGCTGTCTGCGCTGCATTGGTTCCATGTCGGAAGTCATATTTGAAAATAACACGAATTTTTTACTTATTCGTTGTTTCCCAAAAATTGCTCTCAAAAAATTTGAAAGATAATCACAAGCCAAAATGTGCACTTGAAAGACTGAGAATGTACATTCACAAGGAAAACAAAACAAGAACTTATAAAATGAAATGTCAGAGATAGCAACTGTCAAACTTAGTACTTAAGGAAATTGGACATTTCATACTTAATAACCTAATAGATCCTTCATCTAGTTTCATGATGTTGACAAGTTGTATAACTACCATACAATGATTGAAACTATGAAATTAACATTGGCACAATACTATTAACCACTCCAGCCTTTATTTGGATTTCACCAGTATTTCCTCTAATATCCTTCCAGGATCCAATCCAGGATTTAGTTGTCCTGCCTCCTTAGCAACCTTGTGACAGTTCCACAGACTTTCCTTGTCTTTCATTTCCTTGATACTTTTAAAGAGTACTGGTCAGTTATTTTGTAGATTTTCTTCAATTTGGGTTTGTTTGGTGTTCTAGCATGATTAGATTGGGGTCATACATTTTTGACAAGATATGCCGATCTTGCCATTGCGGCAAATGTATCACCATGTAGCATACCATGGTGTCAACCTGACCTTCATCATTTGGTCAAGATGGAGTCTGCTGGGTTTCATTGCTGTAAAGTTGCTATTTGTCCCCTTGGAATAAATAAATATCCTGGGAGAGATACTTTTAGACTATGCAAATATCCTGTCTCTCCTCAAACTTCTACTCACTAATTTTAGTACCCATTGGTGGATCTTGCTTGCAACAATTATTACTGTGGTGTTCACATGTTGATTTTATGTTTTCTATATTCCTTGTACGGTGATTCATTGGAATTATTCTATAAGAAAGAGTTGCCCCTTCTTCTCCATGTACTTATCTATTCAATTATTTATTTATATCAGTGTAGACTCACAAATATTTATTTTATTCCGTGGGTTATAGCCCAATACTCTCATTTTTTATTTTGTTGTACAAATTGCCCTGGATTTGGCCATTGAGAACTCCTGTGTCCTTTTGACAAGCCCCCATCTTTTTAATAAGCACTTCTTACTTTGTGGTACCACAGGTGCTCCGGGTTTATCTTGTTTTTTCCCAGGCCTGGAATCAACCACCTCTCCAAGGAGCCTAGGTTCCTTTTATTGGAGAATGGCATTTAGAAACCAAGCTCTCGGCATGAGAGGGAGGTGCTGGCTGCTACCAGGGGGCTTTTTCTTCTAGGCCCACTCACTGGACAAAGCTAGCAAATGTGTATATGTATATTAACCCATTCATGCTCACAAATCTGTAACTATTTCCCTATCTAACATCTTAAATAAATGTTGCAAAACCTCGAGTTCCTGCTAACACCTCTGATTCTGTTCTAACACCACAGGGTTCATTCTACTTTGGGGACAATTTTCTACCTCTCCCTATATCTAAACACTGCAGTACATCATCAGAATTCAGAAATTCTTCTGTGTTGGGCTGAGAAGAAATATCTTCTAAGTCAGGAAAAGCAGAGATATCCCTTTAAATTTTTTATTGGCCAGACAGTTTTATGTCACCCACAACTAATACAAAGAGACACCAGCAGGGACCTGTGGCAACTTTAAAGGCAGGCAAAAGTAAAATATTAAACAACTGCTTGCAACTTGAAAGATCCCTTTCTCAGCTTTCTTACGTACCATCCCCTACAATATGTTGGATTCAGTGCTGATGTTCCAGGGATAGAGAGATTAGCAATCCCCATTTGTAATCAGACAAGGCCTCCTGCCTGAGGCCGGAAAAATCAGGATCTTTTCAGACCCTTAGTTTAAAGTGGCCAAACTTAGCCTCTCTGGGTTATAAATGGGCTTCCACAGAAGAGCTGCAGCACTGTTTCCAAAAGCACTTATTGCTTCCAGAGGAAGCAAGCCTGCTTTGGAAACCATAAGAGGCATAAAGGTCAGGGGATATGAAGGAAAACTAAAGTCGTCTAGTACAATTCTCAAGAAAAAGAAGGCACCAACAGAGCAAATGCGTCACTATGGCACAATTTCAGCAGGACCATACATTAAATAAGAACCTGTTACACCCCGGTTTTACCAGGGACATAGGGAAACAGAATATTCCTTTTATTCTAAAGTGGAATACATGAATTTCAGTGGGTGTTATTTCTATATTTGAAATATGACCAAGTTATGGATTTATTTAATTCAATTTTCAGTGAATCCCTATTATGTGTCAGGAGCCACGATAGGTGCTGGATGGATAAAGGTGAACAGGTAATCAGCATTTAATGGATTGGATAATACATAATTTAATAATAGTCCTAATTAAATAATAAAAGTCGAAGACTGGAGCTAAACTGATCTGTTTTTGCTAGCTTTTTGTTTTCTAATTTGGTGGGATAATGCATCCCTTTGATCTTCCGTTGAAAAACGTGCACTTGCTGTGTCCTGCATTCTGGCCAAAGAGATATTATTCCTTCCCCCACTTCCCCGTATCCTCTCGATAATCTAATTTGGCAAAACCCTTTTCTCAGTCCCGCACACCTCCTGCCACGATCCCAATTACACATTCCTCACTTTGTCTGCATTGCCGACAGGAATGCAAAACGGGGCTCTTTTCTGCATTAAACACTGAAAAAAATAAACTGACCTAAAAAATCCTTTCATTTTTTAAAAAGAAAGCATTCACTGTTTTCATGTCTTTAGAAGTTCGATGAGTTTTTTTTTTTTTTAATGAGATATTGGAGGTTAAAAGAGAGGGGCTGGAAGAAGGGGATGAGCCCATAAAATTCAGAATTCGGGTATGGATTTCTCTGAGAGAAGCAACAGCCCTGACACCCAGCCAGCCTGTTGTCAAACAAGACTCAAGGTAGCCAGCCACTTACACATCTTTATTTCTTTTCTTTAAAACAAGCCCGTCTCCTTAAAATTTCCGTGATAGGGGCGACATTTATCAGTGACAGTGCTGTTTTTCAAGCATCTTCACGGTGGCTTAAAAAAGAAAGCAAAGTTTAATGTATGTATCAATGAAAACTGTTTACAAGGCAGAAGATTGCACCCGGCGTGAGCTTTCCGACACATTTATCACTTCATTCCAAAGCTGGGTGGGAACAGGCGACCTTCTCCCGACAGCTGATGCCTGGTAAAAAGGATGAAGAAAGTGTCAGAAATTTTATGAGTCTTCCGCAGGCAGTTATAATAGTGAAAATGATCATGATTCTTTGCTCCATTCCCATTCATAAATCTCCGTCAGCACCTGAAGATAACACTGACAATCTACTGTAGTCTTTCAACACACGGTACCACTGTGGCAGCTTAACTTGGAGCCCAAAAGTGGTACCTGAAATTGGAAGTCTTCCCGATATGGTGTGTACTGATAAGATGCTCAAGACAGATTAATGGGAAAAGAAGCAGGAAGGAAGCTTGGGGGTGGAGGAGTGGGAAAGTTAGGTAAGGCTTCTAGCCCTAGCTGTGTGATGGTAAGCAAATCACCACATTTCTGTGATCTGCTTTTCTCTGTCAAATACAAATAATAATATTTGCTTTTCCTAACTCACAGGAGAAATGTGAAGAGAAAAACAAGATAAAGGATGTAAAACCGCTTTGAAATGTTGAAAGCACTATGCTAATATAAGGTATTACTATTCATATTATTGTGCTTTTGTGATGGAAAATGTTCAAAAGAGAAGGATCTAACTAATTAGCAGTAAGTGTGTAGCTTGGAAAAGATATTATGTGGGCGACGTCAGGCTGGGAAGTGAAGCTCACACTTGCATTGGCAAAGCTGAAATTTGACATGAGTTCAGTCTTCCACATTGCCAAGCTGATAGTATGTGCTCAATAAATATTTATTGACTGAGTGATTACTTTTAGTGTATTGTGTACTAGTTACTTGTTTCTGAAAATGTCTCCTTCACTGTGGCAGTTGCTTAAGACAGGAATTATGCTTACTTAACTTATTGCTGCTTCCTGGTACCAGCCGTAGTGTCTGGCACAAGGCTGGCAGTCAATGAATATTTATTGAATAAATGAAAAAATGAATGAATGAAACAATGAAATAATGCCAAATGTCTCCATAATTATGGAGAGTCAGTTGAACTAACTGGTTACTCAAGACCTGAATAGTCATAACCAAGTTAAAGGACTTACAGAATATGATTTTAAGACTCACTATAACACTATAGTAATTAAGATAATAGGGTATTGACAAGTAAAAGCAAATAGATTAATGGAACAGAATATAGAGGCTAGAAACAAAACCACACTTATGCCATCAAATAATTTTTGACAAGGGACCAAAGAAATTCCAGGAGGATAGAATTTTCAAAAATGATACTAGGATCCCTGGTATGCATAGGAAATATAAATATCAGTCCCTATCTCACACTATATATGTAAATTAATTCAAGATGGAACCGTAGAACTAAACATAGAGCTAAATCTATAAAGCATCTAGAAGAATGCAGAGGAGAATACCTTCATGACCTTGGAGGTAGGCAAAGATTTTACTGAGAGGTCATGGAAAGCACTAACCATAAAAGAAAAAATTAAATTAGAGTCCATAAAATTAAAACCTTCTGTTCATCACACACATAATTACAAAAATAAACCAAGAAGCTTCAGGCTGGGAGAAAATATTCATAACACATATATCTTATCTTTCTTCAGATACTGTCCTATCTCAGACCTTCCCTCCACAGACAGGGTTCTTGAAACAATGCTACCATTGCCTGCTTCTTATATTATTCTACAACCTTCTACTTTCTGCTTTATGCCTCCATCCTGATATCATCTTTTCCCGGGCCACCATGGTGTGAAATCCATAAGCTTTCTGTGCTCATTTCAAGTGTCTCCTCTCTGACATTAGACAGAAGTGACCACTCTCTCCTGGGCTTGGTCTCCACACCATCTTTCCCTCCCTCCCTCCTGGCTTTCTTCCTTCTCCTCTGGAGTATCCCTCTCAGGCTCATTCTGGGCTTTTCTTCTTCTTGCCTCTTGCATTCAGTGTTCCTTGGAGCTATATCTTGGATCTCTACTCCTACATTTTGGCAATCTCATCCCAATTCACAATTAAAATTCTACGTATATGTTGATAATTCCCAAATCAACATTTCTGAGTGACTTCTTTCATGAACTCCAGGCTTGGGTATCCAAACAGATGTTCTCTGATGCTTCCATATGAGTCTCAAAAAATTCAATGTGTTCATCACCAAACTTATCATTTCCTTGTGCCCCCCTCCCTCAAATCTGCCACTCCTACTATTTGCCATTTTAGTAGAAGAGAGTACCACCACCAGGTCACACGAGATGAGACGCTTTCTTTCATCTTTAAAAATCCAACCATTCCCAAGTCCTGCAGATTCTTTGTCCAAGAACTTTTTTCAAGTTGGTCCCTTCCTGTCTATTTCCACTACTTTTTGCCATAGATGTTTAGCCTCTTAGGACAGCTTCTTATATTATTGCAGGAGCTTCCTAACTCTTCTTTTTGTTTGAAGCCTGTGCCCTTCTCACTTTCATTCTCTACACTGCTTGCAGCCAGAGCGATCATTCTCAAACATAAATCTCATGTCACACTACCTTATATGTTATTTGAAACCCTCTGACAGCTTCCTATTACCTTCAGGACAAAATGTGAACTCTATCTGGATACCCAAAGCCTATCTTTTTTACTTCTCTAGACCTATTGCACAACACACATTAATTTTTGAATGAACACACTTACTGATTCATTCATTTATGAAATTACTATTGAATGTTCACCATGTCCAAAGAGCTATGATGTTTCCTGAATCTTACATATACCTTCCTGAATCTTACATATACCATATGCCTTTAATGTGCCTTGCTATTTTTTTGTACATACCTAACTTCTAAACATCCCTAGAGACTCAATACAATCTTCTCTTCTCCTGAAAGCTGTCTTAACTCCAAAATCTTATTTTAGTGTTCTTCAAAACCCTCCATTATATGGCATATTGGATTTGGTTTTCACACGGCCCCTACCACCTGGCATTGCAATCCTCTCTACCTACTCTACGCACAATCTCCCCAGCTAAAGTACAAACTCCATGGAGGCAGTGTTTAAAATTTTAGCCTCTGGGAACAGGGTTGGTTTGTTGAATTGCTGAATGAGGGGAAGCCCAGTTTGTATCCCTACCCACCCATTTACTCAACCACCAGGAAAATTATGTAACCTGGGAAATCTGAGTCTTGTTGGCTATGATCCTACCTCACAGGATCATATTTGGAGGAGATTAAATGAGACAATGGATATAGAACTCCAAGCATGTAACCTGGCCTCTGGTTGATGGTTTATGAATGTGAGTTCTAGCAATTTAACCATCACTCCTGATGGTGTAAGTCACCGCTGGCCTTCCAGAAGAAGAGAAGCTAGAGTATAAGCTATTACAGAAAGAGGCTGTGTTCACACAGCTGGCCCATTCCATGTGGGAGAAAAGTCTGGAGACATTTGAAAAATCAAGGCTGTACAGATTGACTACATATAACACATTAGATGAGGTATTAATACAACTGGAAAGTCAAATTGGACATGATATAATTTAACATGAACACTTGAAATAACTCCTGCAAGTCATCTCAGTATGAAGATAGCTTTCTTCCAGAAATATTTATTCCTTCACTAAACGAACATCCACTCTGTGTAAAATCCTATGCAAGATGTGATGGATGTCTCAGGAATGAACTAGATCTGGGTACTGGTTTGCAAGGAAGAACACAGGAAAGTTGGTCAGGGAACTTTTATCCAACTCCTGGCTTTATCTGTCATTTACTAGCTATGTGGTCCTGAGACAATCTCTTAATCTTTTTGGAACTCGATTTCCTCAGTTGTAAAGTGGAGATGATGTTAATAAATGCCTCCATTAATTTGAATAATAAGGAAGATAATGTAAGAATCATATTATAAATCTTGAAGTGCTACAGAAACATAGCAAATATTATGGACACTGCTCTTAAGAAATTTAGAGCCTGGTAGGGAAGATAAGATGTATCATAAGGTGCAGAGAATAATGGCCACGAGGTGAGGGAGTTTGGAGGAGCTGAACCATGCAAGTGCGAGTGCCCTTCCTTAAATTCTACTGTGCTCACTTGAGTAAAGGCACTTTGTTTTTTGCATCTTGGTCTGTGTTTTGCTTTGGTCTTTGGGTCTATCTCCCATCCCTCTTCTTTTCCTGCCTCAGTTTCGTGCTTTTATCTTTGCTCTTGCTACCCTGTTGAGGAAGCAAACCAATCGCAAAGTCCTGTGGTCCTTCTCCCCAATCCCATTTTTCTAACCTTTCCAGTCACGACTCTCTTCCATGGCACTGACTTCTTCCAAAAGATGAAGGGTGCTGGCCTGCTGTCGTGACTAGAAAAGAGACAGTGGGGCTTCGCACCGACAGAGGTTTTTGGTTGTGGAAATCCAGCAGACCTTTCCTGTTGAAGAGTTAAGTGTCCATGATCAGCTTTTTATTACACAGTATTTTTGTCTGTCCTTATAACACACCCGAGGAAAGTGTGAAACAGCAGCTCTCAGAGAATGAACCATCAGAGAAGGTATGCTCAATTTAGCTGTCTTTGAATATGACGGGGTTTGTGGAGACAATAAATATAATTTGTTAAAGCCTGGAGTGCTTGATTAATGAAATGAGGCTTCTCCTATATCTCATTTATAATCTAATTTTTTTTGCTTAATATTATATTGAGACAATATTTTATTGTAAGGGATTTTTTCAACTAATATGCACTTATAATAGATTTTCTACATTCTTTAAGGTAATTTTTGGTCCTGGGGCTAGCATAGCTCTGATATTACAATGAAGGTATGTAGGAATGTAGGATTCAGTTTTATATCAAATGTTTCATGGGTATAGCTATTTAAGAAATCAAGGTAACCTTGCATTTAAACTTAATGGAGCCATAAAAATGCATTAACTTTAAAGTTGGATTTAAGCCACATCTCTATTTATAAATAGGCAAATGCCTCAATAGTAGACATGCTATCCTGAATTTATCATCTTTCCTCACGTCAGTATGAGGCATGGACATATTCTAAGGACAGAAGTCTGAACAAGGCAAGCTCTACAAATTTTTTTTTCTTTTTAAAATCAGAGATATGGTCAAGATTAGGCTTTTCTTCAAAGTGTGCCCTGTGTAGTTCTACACAGTTTCCAGGAGGTATCTTGAATGCTGCCATGAAGAATAAGGAAAATTCTAAATAGTTGGATTCTGGGTCCCCCCAGGTATAGCTATAGAAGTTTTGCTTTTATTTCATTTTATTCTGACATATTGAGGTCCTGAAAATCATTTGAAATAAAAGTTATATTGTTATAAGGAACAGATTAAGCTAGGTTAATGTTGAGATTTATATCAATAGATTATTAAAAACTAAATATCTTGAAAAATTCAACCTGCTCCAAAATACCTAGAAACACAGGATAAAATATAACAATGACTTTTTAAAGTTTGGTTAAGTTTTAAACAAAGAAAGGGAAATCCTTAGGGGCCAGAGACTAAGAGGGCATGAAATCAAGAATGATAGACTTACACTGAAGATCTGCCTGCTCTCAGGGCTTTTGCTGGTCCCTGTGACTTAGTGGGATTAAATGGCTGTATCTGAGGACCTGAGACAAACCTTGGAACTATGCAAGATATGCAGATGAAATTAAGACTCCTACATACAATCAAGGACTTTAAAAGGACATTGATAATTCCCAAATCAACATTCCTCAGTGACTTCTCTCGTGAACTTCAGGCTTGTATATTCAAACAATTGTTTTCTGATGTTTCCATATGGGTCTGAAATTCAATGTGTTTGTCACCAAATTTATTATGCCCCCCCCACCAAAATCTACCATTCCCACTGTTTGCAATTTTAATAAAAGAAAGCACCATGATCAGGTCACACAAGCTCAGACCCTTTCTATTCTTTAAATTCAATCATTCCCAAGTTCTGTAGACTTTTTGTCCCAAGAATTTTCTCAAGTTGGTCCCTTCATGTCCATTTCAACTGTTACTGCTTTTTCAACTTCAGTGAAAGAGTGGGCTAGAAAACATTATTCTGTTGGCAAAAAGAGAAACTTAATAATCTGGGTATAAACTCTTGTAGGGGGATTAAAGTCTCTCTTGAGAATTTGTGAGCACAGATTTTGTGCTCACATGGATTCCAGGTTTATTTCTATATTTTCTACGTGATCTATGAAGTAAGAAGTCAAAATGTTAATTTATAATGGCCATAGAACAAGTGCATGGCAGAAACAAAATCAAACTCTTCCTGTAAAGAATCATCCTCAAGGTGGACTTTGCAGAATTCACATAATTATAACTGAAATAAATCAGAGTGGAGAAACCAAAATTATAAAATCTTGAGAAACAAACCAACATGAATTAGAGTTGACAAAAACACAAACAAAAGATTTGGGCTGCCATGGAAATCAGTAGGAATTTTCAGAAAGAGACTACACAATTGTTACATCTAAAACATGTAAGGAAATAAAAGAAGGAATTGAAAATATGATCGAAGAACAATATATTATGAAAAAAATGCCAGGATATCTTAAAAAAATATAATTTTTAGGAATAAAAAAATCACATAACTTTTAAAATGAACAACTCATATGAACAGGTTGAAGAGCAGGATAGAGTCAAAGAGAGAATCAGTGAACTGGAAGGTAGCTCTAAAGAAATTACTTATTGTATACTGCATACTGAAGCAATTGCTTACCATTTGGAGGAAAAGATAAAATATGATTGAATAATTTAAATAAACATGGAAAGTTGAAAGAGTAAGTCTAGAAAACGTCTAATCAAAATTCCAGAAGAAAAGACTAGAGAAAGTAGGATATAGTAATATTTGAACAATAATAAGAATTTTCAGAATTAAAAGTCACAAATTCCCAGATTCAGAAACCACAACAAATCCCAAACATAAAAGAAATATATATCTAGAAATAAAATTACAGAACAAAATACAAATAAAACCATCAAAGCAGTTTTAAAACAATTACCTCCAAATATATAGCAATTGAACTCATGTAAGACTTCTTACCACAATATGGAAATTAAAATACAGTGAAATAATATTTTCAAAATTCTGAGAAAAAAATAACTGGCTATAAATACATAGCCAGAAAATCTATCTTTCCAAAACAAAGATGAAACAAAAACATTTTTAGACAAACTTGGAGTTTAACAACAGCAAATCTTCACTACAGGAATATCTAAAAAAGCACCATAAGAAAAGTAAACATGATTCTATGTATTCAAAAAGGAATAAGCAAAAAAATTGCTTCCAGAGATGAAATGCTGTGATTCTGTGAAGTTTGTCCATACTTAATCAGAAGAGACTATTTTGGGATAAGAGAGAAGTGAGAAAGGGAAAATAAAATTTCTGGTCTTCTAGGTTTAGCAACACTATTTCACTATAAGAGGCTTGCCAAGAAAGTCTTCTCTCTAGACTCAAATCTACCAAAAATGACAGGAAACTGGGATTCACAAGTAACAACACTCCCCAGCTGCAGCAACCGTTATATGGCAGTAGATGCCTCCATCTCGCCATGCACTGACATATTTATTATATATTTTTTTTAATATTTCCACATGCATTTCCTCCTGTGTATTTTCATGTACTTAAATTGGGGTGTATACCAAGGAGATGCCATATCTCTACACGATTTCTGCTTGAGGATGCTGCTTTCAGTGTCATCAGAAACTGTAAATTTGCAAGCAGACTGCAATAGTGCTGAAGGCTGGGAGTTGTTGAAGAGCATGGCAGGACTCTGCACTGAAAGAAACCACTTCAGTTGCATTAACTGAGGCAATCAGTAGTAAACGTAGCTTCTTTAAAAGATGGAAATGAAATGTGGTAAATATAAACTCATCATTATGTAAAGTGACAGTTCAAGTTTGTACCCTCTTCATTAGAAATTATACAAACATGGTTAAGGATGAAGATCTGGTAAACTACCATGTTGTTCACTCCACCCTGCTTTTGACAAGTTGCTTCTCATCTCAGGCAGTTCCTGAGAAAATCCTGAAAATGGCAGATAGAGTTTTCAAAGTAATCTCAGATCCACCAGCCTATGGACTCTGGAAATAGTTTTATTACAATTGGCTGTATAGCCATATATAGGAGTGGACACAACTACCTTTCTTCCCTTGGCAGAGACCTGTTCCTACTCTCTATGACCCCTTTCCCCCAATGCCTACTTTCCAAGTAGGGAAATATGCTACTAATATATTTAGCCTCCTGGGGCATTCATTGGACCATATTTACTAGGAGGCATTGCCGCTCTGTGTTACGAACCCAGGCTCACTCCCCATTTTGCTGCCTTCTCTTCCATGCAGCTGGTGCATAGTGGATTCATGTCTTGCTCTTCTTTTTTTACCCATTCCTGAACATGATGACCATTCCCTTCAGTTTTTAATAACGAGCCAGGCCAAATAATGGTAAAAACCAAGATTTGGATTTAAGCTTCAGGGAATGGTGAAGATCCCCTAGACTTTAAATTGAACCTGTTTGCTCTTAAGAGTGTTATAAGAGCTCTGCACTGGGCTTCTTAGGTGTTCTTGCAAGCTAAAAGCATAGAGGTCCTTCATTTCGCATTTGCTTACTGTTCCCGTCTATTGAGTCTGGCCCAAATATAGCCCCCTTAGATCTTCTGCTTAGTGCTCTTTTCAAGGTCAGTTCCATAGTTACACAAATTCCCTTAAACTTGGTCCCTTCAAAGTTTCCTCCCTTGTCCCATTTATCTATGCTGCTGAGATCCAATGGACTTTATTCCTGAGTCAACTTCAGTTAAACCAATGGCCAAGGATGGCTCAATGAAAACGCTACCCTGAATTTTAACAAATCACAATGGCAAGACTATAAGAATCCCAATATTTAATATTGCAATTTTTACATTTTCAACTGCAAGAGGACTGGGTTCTTGGCAGTTTTTCCCTCTTTATAGGGCTTAGCACAATATCAAAAGAGATTCAACAATTAGACAAATGGGATTTTTGAAGGATGGGTCTGTTGGTTAGTACTCTTTTTGATGTGGCAGAAACAGCTCAAACAACCATCAGGTTAAAGGGTAGGATTAATCCTGGAGGATCCAAAGGATTCAGACAGTGTTACCCAGGTTTTCTTATGCTCGCTGTCTGTTTGTACTGGGCTTTAGCTTTATTGTTGTTGCTGTCCACAGGCCTTCCTCCATCTGGCAAAAGGAGGGGAGTGTGGCCACAAAGGCACGTTTATACCATCCTACATTAGGAAGGCCAGGAGAAAGTGGAGATTTATCTTGCTTAATCTCTACATGAAATCTTGAGAAGAATTCTTCCCATCTGGGCATAAGTCCATTCCCAAGCCAATCGCCATGACCAAGGGTCAGGGGGACCAAGACCAAAGGGTCATGTGTCTTTTCCTATGATCAAAGGAATATCTCATGTACTTTGTATCCCCTTTAGGACTTAATGGACTAGGGCATGGACATTTGGCCAAGGAAAGGGATGCGAGTCAAACAAACACAGCAGATGGTCACTTTAGCAGATTACCCTGAATTCATTGTGTATGTGTATCATTGTGTGTGTGTGTGTGTGTGTATGTGATTTTATAATTCTATTGTTCAGAACTGCATGGATCTCTTCAGCTGAATTTCTTTCCCATTCAGGAAGGGAGCGCTAAGTCATTCCTTCTGTTTTCAGCCTTAATTCTGAACCAATGGCTCATCTCATTATGGATTGCATTCCTGTCTATTCCTGCATACCTTGAAAGGGGCACCCTTCCTCATTGCTCATTCTCTCTCCTTTGGGCTTGCTTTACTTCTCTGTCTTGATCTTCAGCATTTTCCATCTCACTGTGGTCTTACGTCCTCTTCAGCCGCAATTCCAGCTGGCTTTGCTCAACCATTCCCTGGCTCTAACTGAACTCTGGAATCTCCCATAACTCTGGACTTCATGACATCAACACCATGTCTGTGGATTTGCCCTGCCGAAAGGTCACACTTTCACAGTGCCTTACCTCTGGCATTTCTTTGCTTATATATTTATCATGTTAAGGAATTTCTAGGTCCTTATTTGTGCTTGAGGAGGCCTGAATGATACCTAAACTGTCATTTTCTCTTTTTCCTCTTCTAACCCCCTCTTGCTTTAAATCAAGCATCCAGACGTAGCTTTTCCTCTGTTGTTGGCTTAGCTCCTTGTTGGTTGTCTTTAGCTTTGTGATTCTGCTAGTAAGGAATCTAGCCTTCTCTTTCTTCTGCAAATTGTCCCTTTGGTTCCTACTGTCAAATAAATGATTTCATTTTCTTAAAAAATGTCATCAGTTACCAAACATATAGTTATTTCTTCTGATGTAAATTTTTGTTACTCCAGATGTGACATCTTTCTTCATTTCTCTCCTTTTTTACTTTCTCATGAACAAGTTTCTTAGGATTCATGTGAAAGCTTTTACCAGGCTGTTGGTGAGAACGTGAGGATAAAGAGAGTACATGTGAATTGAAGCCCCAGCAACTCCAGGGGCTGAGCAAACGAGGTTGGACTCATTTGGCAGGTGTTACCCTGTCTGTCTCAAAGGCCTGGTCTGTTTTCACTGATGCAAATGGGCATTCAGGACAAAAGGACTTTGAGTATAGCCTGTCACTGAGCTGGCCTAGCCTTAGCCTGGGACAACCTGGGATTCAGTGCCACAGAAGCTATAGTGCTTACATTGCAGCATCAGTCTTTCACATTATAAAGGCATTTTTGTGCAATGTTTAAAAGCTTGAATTCTGCAGTTGGTAAAAATGAGTTCATATCCCACCTCTGCTATTTGCCAGCCATATAATCACGGGCAAATTACTTAAGAATTTCAAACATCAGTTTCCTCATCTGTAAAATGGTTAATCATTCATTTATTCAACAAACACTGAATTTTAACATGTCCAGATGCTGTTCTAAGTGTTGAAAAAGCCGCAGCGACTCCAAATTCCCTGCCTTCCAGGATTCTTTCTCTAGCAAAAGGAAAAAAAATATATAAATTAATTAATTAATCACATAGCATGTCAGAAGGTGGTAAGTGCTATGGAGAAACAACAAGGATGGTGGATGAGTTTACAATATAGTATCTCGTATGAAACATAGAATCTTTCAGTAATGTAGTTCCATTCATCTACCTGTTCTTCATGCTATTGCTGTAGTATATAAAATATCTATATTCATTATAAACTCGATAATATTGTGTTATAATTTTATCTTTGAACAGCCATGTCTTTTAAATGGTCATATGTCTCTAAAATAAATTAAAGGAAAAATACACGTGCTTTATATTTATCTTATATTTACCATTTCTGATGTTCTTTCTTCCTTTCTGTATATCCAAATTTTCATCTGTCATTTCTCATTTAAAAAAACTTCCTTTAACATTTCTTATAGTGCAAATCTGCTGGCAACAAATGTTCTCAGTTTCCGTTGCTCAGTTTTTATTTCTCTGTGTTCATTTTGCCTTCATTTTAATGGATAGTTTTGTTGAATATAAAAATCTGGATTAATAGCTTTTTATTTCCAGTAGTTTGAGGATATTATCTTGTTCCCAACTTCCTTGTATTATTATTTTTTACTAGAAATCAATTGTCATTTGTAATTTTCTTCTATTTGTAATGTATTGTTTTATTCTTGCTGCTTTCAAGATTTTCTCTTTTCTTTGGCTTTCAGCAGTTTTACAATTATGTGCCTAGGTGAAGTTTCTTTGTATTTTATCTTGAGTTTCACTAAGTTTATTAAATCTGAGAGCTTAATATTTTTTGTGCAGACTTTGGAAATTTTCTGCCATATTTCTTTAAATGTTTTCTTTGTCACCATTTTCTGTTTCTCTTTGGGACTCTAATTACATATATATTAGGCTGTTTGATATAGTCGCACACATAGGTTGATTATTAAGCATTGTTAATTTTGCTTAAGTAATTTTTCTCTCTGTTTGTAAAATTGGCTAATTTCTATTAATCCATCATCATGCTCACTAATTCTTTTTCTGCCATCTGCAATATGCTTTCAAGCCCATCTTATAAAATGTTAATTTTAGTTATTGTATGTTTTATTTTTAAAATATCATTTTTTGTTCTTTTTAATAGTTTTAATTACTCTGTCAGATTTCTCAACTATTTATTCATGATGATTTAGCTTCCTTTAATTCCTGAAATATACATAATAACAGTTTTATAGTTTTGTCTGCTAATTGCAACATCCAGAAAAATCTCTGGGTCATTTTCTATTGACTGACTTCTTTCCTTGAATCAGGTCTCATTTCTCCGTTTCTTCACCTGTCTAGTAATTTTTTTATCGAATCTTGGACATTGTGATAATATATTATAAGGACTCTGGATTCCATTATGTTACAATGGAGAATATTGACTCAAACTCCAAATTCTGTCTTTTCTGCAATGAAAAGAAGCTGAGATTACCTCACAATTCTTTTAGCTGTTTCTACTAGGGCTTTGGAATCCCCCTTGAACGTGTGCGATTCAATGATTACTCAACAGTCAGAAGAATTTATATTCATATTTCAGGGGATTCAACCCTGTGAAGCTTCCTCCTTTCATGTATTTCTCCCTTCTTTAATTTCAAGTTACTCTGCTGTTCTCTGACACCTCAATTCAGCAGGTGTGGCTCTCCTAGCACTGCTTCGTGTGGAATAGGGGTCCCCTCGGACAAAAAGTCACAAAGATGCTCACATTACCATATGTAAGTACTATACTTCAAGGATCAACTTCCCTCAGTTTCTTTCTACACTTGGTTGCTCTCCAGTACTTTCAAATATGTTTTTAAAACATCTTGTCCAGATTTTTAAACTGCTATCTGTCAGAGGGGTAACCCAACCAGGTTATTCTGCTATTATCAGAAGCAGAAATTCACTTTCAAACATGTTAGCCTTGAGATATTTATTTAACATTCATGTAAAAACATTGAGTAGGCAGTTACATATATAAGTATGGAGTTCAGGGTGGAGGTCTGGGCTGTAGCTACAAATTTGGTAATCATCAGCATACAGATGCTATTTAAAGCCCTAAGACTGGAGGAGATCACCAAAGGAGTATAGATGAAGAAAAGAAATGGTACAAGGACCAAGACTTGGGGATCTCCAAAGTTTAGAAGACTTGGAGAAGAGCTGACAGAGTAAACTGAGGTGGAGTTGCAAATGAGGTAAAAGAACAACCATGAGATTGTGGCATCCTGGACTCCAAGAGGAAAAGTTTTACTAGAAGAAAGGTGTGATCAATTGTGTCAAATTCTGCTGATAGGGCAAGTAAAACGAGAACTAAAATTGATTCCTGGATTTAGCAATGTGGAGGTCATTGATGACCTTGGAAAGAGCAGTTTTAGTAGTGCTGGGGGTAAAAGCCTCACTAGAGTGAGTCATAAAAGCAATTGCCTACTTTATACAATTATTGTGAGGCTTTATATGACAAATCACAAATTATCTTAACATATAAAGAGCTCATAAAATTAATGAGGAAATAGGAGGTTGTTGTTTAATGGATACAAAGTTTCAATTTGGCATGATGAATAAGGTCTGGAGACAGATATTGCTGACGGTGGTACAACAATGTGAATGTACTTAATGCCAGTGAATTTGTACAGTTAAAAATGGCTAAAATGGTAAATTTTATTTTACATATATTATGCCACAATACAAAAATAAGAAAATGGCAGTTCATTATAAAAATGAGTGACATAAGAACACACAGAAAAGTAAATACAAATGGTTATCAAACATATAAAAGGAGTTCTACCTAATAATTAAACAACTGACTAATTAAAGAAATATGGATTAAAATTAACAAGTGATACCTTTCACTTATCAGATTGGCCATGTTGAAAAAGTTTGGTACTATATTGTGCAGGTAAAGACAGGGAAGAATAGCACATTCATTCATTATTGGTGGAATCAAAACAGTACAATATTTTCAGAGAGCAATTTGGCAATATCTATCAAAAAAAGAAAGGTATATACCATTTGATCTAGTGATGCAATATGTTGATGTACATATGTAGTCATATGTATATAATTTATGTATAATATTTTATATTCATGACATATTTACATAGATGCTCTTTGCTATGTTGTTTTGAGTAGCCATAGACTAGAGAGATCAATTATGATGTAAACATGCAGTAGAATTCATGATTTCTGTGCAATTTTTAAAAAGGAGGAGATAAATCAACCTAATCAGCTAAGAAACAAAACAAGATACAGAACAGTATGCACAGTGCACTAATATACTGATTATGTAAAAAAGAGGAAACACACACACATATATTCATAAATAGAAACACACACATAAACATGAATACACACAATCATAAAATATCTCTGCAAGGATTTGGGAGAAATTATTACAATTTTGCCTCTAGGTAGGGGACATAGAAGATTGTGAGTCTGAGGTATGAGGGAGACTTACTGTTTACTATATGTCTTTCTATACTTAAAAAAAAGTAGGTTTTTTTGCCATGTATCCGTATTACTCTTTTATAAAATTAAAAAAAACTTTTTGCTGAAGTATAATATAGATAAGAAAAATGCACATATCACAAGTGTACAGTTTGATACATTTTCACATACTGAGCACATGGGTGTCATTAGTGTAAGAACATGACTGTGACCCCCGAAGCCCTCCTTGCACTACATCTAATTATTACTGCCCAAAGCGTCACCCTGGCCTGTTAATGGAGTATTTAGATGTATTTCTTCAATTCCTAGAGTTAATTATTATCTCTGTTATTTTCCAAAACTGGACAAAAGACAGAATGCTTTTAATTCCCTATCTCTTCTTCATTTCCCATAAGATACTACCTGAGAATTCAATTTCAGATTGTCACTGCTGTTTTACAACATCAGGAACAACTTACTTCGATTTACCGCTGTACTGGTTTCCTGGCTCACCCCTGCTTCTTGTATCTCACGTCTTTCTCTTGGAGGCGATGGTAACGTTTGATATTCTTTTCGGCTGCCCAGCATCTCATCTTCTTTCTCATGCTTTGGAAATTGTCTACGCCTTAATCTAAACGACCATGGGCCAGGTCTGCTGCTCAGATACACTCACCGTAAGGAAGCAAAGTCTGTCCCAGTGATGGGGGGTGGCAGCCTCGGCAGCTGCGTCTGGTCCCCAGAGGCAAGAGGGTGCTGTTGTAGTGGGACTCAACGTGGTCCTCAGGTACTTCCTTGGCTATGTGTTCAGAAATTGCGCCCACAATCCATTTCACTGCTGTAGAGAATTTCCATCGTATGAATACCCTATGGTTTATTTTTCCATTTTGCTGCTTAGGAACATTTGAGTTGTTTCAGGTTTCTGTTTTTTTTATTACAAAAAGAATGCTACTTCCCAAACTTCAAATATATTTCCTGGTGTACATGGAAGAGGGGTTCTCTCTTGGACACTAAATATTCATGTCCTATTCCAGAAAATTAAATCTCGACATATAGGAATGGAATCATAAAACTCATAGAAATTAGATTACCCATATAAAGTAAATAGCTGACCTCCTCCTCCTCATCATCATTGTTGTTAGAATTCTAGACTTACCAACTGAAATCTAGTCCCAACACCACCACTGCCCTTAGAGTAGGGAGGAAACTTGTATCCCACGTCTATTTCAGCAAAAATTCTCTTCTCTTCTCTTTTGGAGGATCAGAGAGACTTCTGGTGTGATCCCCTGGACCAGTCTTTTCCAGTGACCTGTGCTAGAGAGAACTTAATGGCCTCGTACACACTCGAGATTTAATGCATCATCGAGAGTTGCCTTTGCTCATGATGAGGCATGTGAACAGGGTATAAATAATGCTGTAGCACAGAGAAGTTTCTAGCAGTTGAATTTTATGAGTCATCATCTGGATAGTTGAAGAGAGGGTGGTTTTTTTTTTTCATCTTTTTTCCTCTCTTTTTCTCCTTCTCCCTCTCCTTCCCTTTCTCTCTCTCTCTCTCTCTCTCTCTCTCTCTCTCTCTCTCTCTCTCTGTCTCTCTCCTTTTCTTCTCAGAAATGATGCCATCTATGCAGCTGCCTTCCCCGGACCAGGCCTGCATTCCCTGAGAGCATTCTGAAAAAACCTCATGCTTCAGGCTCATTTGCATTTCTGACGGAAGAGAGGCAAGCCTTCCATGAGCTGAATCCTAGTACAAGTTGGGCTTGGGAAAGTGCTTCGGGCAATAGTATTTTTTCAGTTCTGTATTGGGAAAAACCTAAAATGTACTTAGCCAAACACTCGGCGCCCTGAGGCACTCAAAGCAAAATGTAATCCATATGTTTCTGATTCATTTCATTCACCTCAAAGTCTCTTCAGAGTGGGGTTTCACCGCAAAGAAGTCTTCAAACTGTTCAAATTTTCTCTTTCACCACTATAAAAAGGACTCATCTACTGAACCTATTTTCCCAAAAGATAGTAACATTCAAGCTTTGCATTCAGAACTCCTATTTCTAGGATTCTGCATGCAACTAAATATATCTTGCATCCTTAGAAACCTGTCCTTTTTTAAAAAAAAATAGAAGCACCACAGAATCCTAATAAAAAGTTGTAGAAGGAGGAGGAAAGATTACGCCAAGGAATAATTTTATTTTAAAGATCCGGAGGTTCTCAGGGTTAGAAGGGAGATGAAATTCCATGATTTAATTTGGTTTAATTTCCTACTCATTTAATATGGTGTTGATTATACTTAATATATTTCTTTGATATGCAAAGAATTTTTCTTTTTCCCTTCTTTCTTTCCTTCACTCCTTCCTTCCTTCCCTCCCCCACCCTCCCTGTCTCTCTCCCTCCCTCCCTCCCTTCTTCCTTCCTGTGAGACAAAAATTTGCCCATTATACATCCCAGGCAGAAAATATTTTGATACATTAATACATCTTAAGAGAATATGGTCTCCTGTTTGTTCCCCTTAACTGGAAAATATAGTCTTTGTACACATACAGAGTAAAGTATAAAGAGGTATGTAGAACAGAGCAGATCTCCAAAATATTTTAGCTGTCCAGGGAAGTGAACAGAAATAGCATAGAGAATAAACAGGAAGGCCCGGGATGGGACTTGAATTTAAGCAGGAATCTGGCAAAATATATTTAGAGGATCCAAACTCTGTGAGTGAGACTGCTGAGTGCTAATCCCAGAGCAGAAACCGCTTGCTTTCTGGCCCATTTTATAGAATCTGCTCTTCTTATTATATTTTATAAAACTCTTTATATTCGTCATTTCATGTAATAAGGAATAGACAGGAGAGAGCATTCGACTGTCTAGTCTTACGTCTGCATGCGCCGTCAGTTAGAACATTTTGATTAAACTGACTCGTCATTTCGCACTGTGAGACAATTTAGTCAAATAACTAGTTAATTCTGTCAGAGTGCTTGAGTATTTTTTAAAAATTGAATTGAATTTCAACTGAATTCAGCCTGTCAAGTTAATCGAACTAGTTATAGCTTAAGTAAAATAATTATTTCTAGTGAGTGCTGCCCTGGAATCTTTTTGAATTGACAAATTTTATATTACTGGCCTAGATCTTCAGGTTACTCAGGTTTAATAGTTCTCCATTCTATCTAGAGCCATTATGACATATGGTAAATGAAACGCAATTTTCCCCCATAGCCTATATATATATATATATATATATATATATATAAAGGCTAAAAATAGATTTTGCTTCACCTGCAAAACTTCGCTACCCACATTTTTTCTTATGAAGAGGAAACTAGTCAATAAAGAATGGGACAAAAAGCTGTGGAGAGGAGAAAGTCAAAGAGAAATCCTGGTGATTATCTTTTAAATCGAAGCCCAAACTCTGTTCTGGAGAAACCCACTTCCAATGCGCCGCAGTCTACAGGGAAGCAGCCTTGAGAGGGAGGCGTCTTCTTATCCAACTTCCACGTTCTAACCCAGAAGAGTGTGTGCTGCTTACGTGATGTTTCCAGTGTTTCATACCGGAATAGTGTTTAGAGACATCTGCTTTATGCATAACATTCTCTTGTCTTATTACATAAAATATGCATATTTAGTTTTAAACTAGTTGACTACTCCAGATAAGTAGAGTTATAAAAAATTGCTTTGCAATATTCCTGGAAAATTACTACACTTACAAAAACGTGTTTGTGAGTTGCTAGATGTTAATTTGATGGGATGGCACTCTTTTCCCCCTGTGTAGCCAAATATAGGGTCTGATGAAGTTCAACACCAGTTTCCTCATGTAGTATGCAAACCCTTGCCTATTCTACTCCTGTCCCAGTACATCGGGCTTACAGAAAAATGCGTAGATGTGTCTCTTTGAGGATTCAAGGCCCTGGTGTTCCTTTCTAGCACTGTCTCCCACGACAATATACTGCCCAGCCACCCTGCTGGATTCTCTGTTCCGGACATGGGCGCATCAGCCTCCGCATCTCCCTCCCTGACTCATTGCTGCTAGTTCTCCCCTCCTCCACCCGGCCTCTGCTTCCTCCCTAACTCACAGGACTCTTGCACACCTTCAAGACCCTCATGTTCCCCTTCACCAGGTTGGAAGCCTTTTCTTGTCCTTAAAGTTCACAAACTCCTCTATTCCCTGAACTCTTTTACCACTTCCTGCTTGTGCCCCTCACCGGGTAGTGGCATGCTATCCATTATTGCTAGGCATCATCGTAATCATCATCATGTATTATTAATAACACTTCACATCTGAATGGTGACATACGATTGTATAAACCATTTAAAATGAGAATTGTACTCATTCTCACCATTGCTTTTTGGAAGAGTAATGACAAAATTATCTCCATTTCACAGAGGAGGAAACAAACAAATCTTGTGATTTGCCCAATTTCGTACAGCAAGTATCAGAGAGAGGATTTGAAACCGGATTTTATTTATTTATTTATTTATTTTGGTGGAGGGTGGAGTGAGTGGGGGAGGGGCATTAAGAGAAATCAAAATTTATTTCAACTCCAAGGTAAATTTGACAAAAGGAAGCTATTTAAAAATCATTAAATGATTATGATGATGATAATGATGATGATGATGACGATAAACACTGGAGTTTGCCACTATGTATTTATCCAAAACATATGACAGGGATTCTTTCTTCAATGAACTTCAGTCTAGTTGGAGGGAAAGGGTGAAAACTTATGAGATCATCGTGTCTAGTGATTTTTAAATGAACACATCTTCCTAGTTGAAATCTACTCTCATTCACTAAGCATGTGCTCTCTATTATCAAAGCATTTACCCATATAACACCATTTAATCCTTATAAAGTTCCTACAAAGTGGATATTATTACTCTCCTTTAGTGATGAGGAAATTGAGGTTCACAAATTTTAAATAATCTGCCTGAAATCATGCAACAGATAGTGGTAGCCCATAGTATCTCCAACGTTCGGTAGTTTGACTTCAAAACACATGCTCCTTGTGTTACATTGTGCTACTTCTCTAAAAGTCTTATAATAAATTGTGCAAGATATCTATGCAGAGCCAGTACAGATACTTCTAAAATGAAAAGTAGGTCCATAATCTATCTCAGTTAAAGAGTCATTGATTGTATTTTTGTGTAACTAGTCATGTCTTATTCATTATTTTAAATTGATGTATATAGCTGTTTGCTTTATACTACCGATGCTCTAAAAAGGATGGATATGAGACTTCTGCTTCCAGCTACAATGGTGTAGAAAGTAGACTGTGATCAGTTAAAAATGCATTCTGTAAATTCTAGAGCAAACACTAAAATAAAAAATAGAACCAAGAGCTATAGATAATTAGCTAATAATGGAAACAAAATGGAATTGTTAAGCACCTCAATTAGTCTAAAAGAAGATAGGAAAAGAAGAAAAAAACAAGGAAAAAATAGGATAAATAGGAAACAAATAATAATCTAAACATATTGGTAATTTTATTAAATGTGAATGCTTTAAATATGCCAACTGAAAAACAGAGATTGTCAGACTGGATAAAAGAGCAATTATATGTGATCTAAAGAAATCTACTTTACAAAAAATAAATAAAAAAATAAAGAATCTACTTAAATATAACAATACGGTTTAAAAATAAAAAAATTTAAAAAAAGATAGGAGGTGATTCACTATATTTTCTTTATTTTTCTAGCTTTATTTCCCATTCTCCGGGCATGTTTTGTTTTTCAGTCATGTAGCTTCCTGAGAGTAGGGAAGGAGTCAAAATACCATCCAGACCCTCTGTCTAGTTATTCACTAATTTACCATTTAACAAAACTAACAAGTAAAAGACTTGCCAGCTATCCAGTGTTGAACCATGTGAACAGGTATTGATTTTTCTTGTAGGGAAACGATAAAGAAATATTTACATAGGTGTGTTGTATTTTTAAATTTAAACAAATTGTTTTTGAATAATAAAAATGATACATGTTCATGGTAGAAAATGTTGGATATCTTTAAAAGCACAAAGAAGCCACTAAAATCGTCCAATCTCATGCTATTCATAAAGAATTACTTATCATATTTCAGATATTTCTTTTTTTACCAAAATTGAGCATATGTATTTTACGAAAATGAGATCAAATTAATTTCTTCCACTTTAAAATACATTGGGGATATCTTTTCATGTCAATACACCTCCTACGAAATCTAATAACCATTATTCTATCATATGATATACTGTAATTTATCATCATAGCAATTAGAGTCAAAGTGTGTTGAATACTATGTGCCAAGCACTGTACTAAGAGCTTTATTAATACATTATTTGTTCACTCTTCATCACTGTGTATCCATATGAGTAACATCAATTGTCATGACAATATTATTTTTATTGCCAATAGGTCAAGTTCTTATCTTTTATAGCAAATGTTAAATTTTTCTTTGTCATTGGCTTGGCCTTAGGCTACTCCTCCTGTCTCTGAAACGGTATATCTTTCTACTTCTACTTCACATGCCCACCCAATACAACATTCCGCCTGTTGAACGTATCCATGACAGTATGTCTCTCAATTGCTATAAAAAATTAATAGAATTTTACACCTTGATCAACATTTGGTGAACGTTCTGAGACTTCAGCATTGCACTGTGGAACCTCCTAATCGCCTACTTTGTGTCACTAATTTGTGTTCAAGTTTTTGCAGTTTTGAGCAATGCCGTGATGAGCATCTTTCTGTGTATATAGGTAAATTGTGTCACGATCGTGCCATGATTTGCCTGACGTCCAGATGCTCTCACTTACTCTCAAGACCTAACTATGCACTAAAATACTTACTTGGTCCTGAGCATGAAAATAAGTCTAATTCAGCAGCGTGCTGGAGCAAGCTTCTGTTAACTTGGAAGAGTTGACTGTGTGCATCTCTTTACAACTTAGCATTCAATTACATCACGTTGGAATCAGCCACAGAGGGAGTATTTACACCACAGAAATCAGCAAACACTATAAATCAGGGAAACTTTTTCCCCATGGAGGGCCCATCGTTAAACATTTACCAGCATATCCCTGGCCTCATTGATGAGTTAATACAGGTATCTTGTATGCACCACTACAGAGTGACTCAGTTGGCATAATTCCTAATCAATATAGTGTTGTCTACCAGCCAAGAAGTCTGCCACACAGCCATGATGAATATATAGCGTGGCCCAAGGTCATGCAGCCGGTACACGATGGAGTCAGAATTCTAACTCTAGGTGTTCTCTGTCCCCAGGGCCCTTGCTCCTCTGCTCCATCTTGCTATTTCAGGAAAGGACAGGCTCTGGAGACAGACTGCTTGGCTTTATCACTTGACTATGTGACTGTGGGCAGTTTATTAACTTTTCTGTCCCTAATTTTTCTCATCTGCTAAACAGGAACAAGAACAGTACCTATTTCGCTGTGGTACCGTGGAGGTTAAATGAAGTAATGAATCTAAGGAACTTAACACAGTGGTGGGCACATAATAAGTACTCAATAAATATGAATTATTATTCATATATTTTTTTAAAGATTGCTGTGTGATAAATTGATATCCCTTGCTAGAACTCATTTATCTTTTATCCCACAATGTTAAGTTTAGAAATTTTGACCGTTTTGTTTTTCAAAAGCTTTAAAATTTGATTGCGCACAGAAATTCTGCTAAAAAAAAAACAAAGCTAATACATATTTCAGCTATAGTTCCATTATGAAACAACTATTTACCGGTTCGTTTAGTTGATCAAGTACCCTTATAAGCACTAAATGAATTCATAGGAGCCTTCAGATATCTGGAGAAGTGATTTCCTTTAGAAGAATTATTGCACCATGATTTGAATACCTTAATTTTGGCTAATCATTAGAAGTCTGGTTGTTGCTACCTTGGACAAATATAGTCCCCTTAGATTTCTCTTCATGAGGAAGCTTGTGCTTAGAACATAATGTTATTCTCATCTAAAGAACATCCATGATAAGTAGGAATATTAACTTCCAGCAGAGAATCTACTTCTACCAAATTTATTTAAAGATAATTTAATATTCTCTTTCAATTCCTGTCAATTGATGGTTAGGAAGAAGTTTTGGGGTCATGATTATCTACAAAACAAAGACAGGAATGGATTGAATAGAACGGTGCCTGACCTGTAGTAACCCTGAATGAATACATATTTATTGATGAATAATGAATCAATCTGAAGCAAGCATTGGGATACACACACACACATCTATACACAACTAATATTATTTAATAATATATATGATAGGCACACATATACGTACACAGACATAACTGATAAAAACCGTAAAAGCAAATCTAAAATACAAGTTAGAAGGTAAATCATCCCCGCATTTCTTGTATTTTATAGGAACAATTTTTGATGGATAGCTTTTTATAAAATGCCTGGTACTTTTCTTGAACTTATCTGGCCGCCCTGACACTAACTGCAGAGTAAAGGGGACTGTGCCCTGGGAGGTGCCCCTTCTTGCCCCTTCTTTGCAGTCCAACCTCACAGCACAGAGCTGGTCCTCTTAGCCATGAACGTTTCATTCAGCGGATACCCCAGACTGTTACGAGAAAGTCTGAAAGCAAATCCAGCATTTGACATTTTTTCATTATTTTTGTCTGTTTTGTAGAGTTTGGATTTTGATGGCATTTCCTCTGGTACTCGGTGAGACTTTAAGACAGTTTCCAGTTTTCCATGGAGTTTTGACAAACGAAGCCAATTTCTCCCAGTGCTAACACAACTTGCCTCTCAGCTCTGCCCCAGGTAGGAAATGTCAGCCACCCGCAGGGCCGAGCTAGACGGCTGATGGCCCGGGCCCAACCAGAAAGAGGCTTCCTCTCTCCCAAAGTCCCCCCAGAGAATGTTTGCAGCCCCGTTTCCTATAGGGATCAAACAATGGCAAGTGAACAGTATGAGGTCGTGAGTCCAAGCCGCTAGGTACGACAAGCACCTAGCCTGATGCAGCCCAGCCTGCCAGTGACCTCCAAAGGCTGAAAGACACCTGCTCTTCTCCCTGCCCTGCTCCTGAGGTCAGACGGACCAGTGACGGAGGGAGGCTCGAGGGGCCCTCCAACCAGTTCAATCAGGAACTATTTTATGCGTCAAGAAATGCAGGTTGTCCTGACTCTGCCATCACTGGTCAAATGAAGTGGCTGTTTATTTCACCTGACTGGTCCTCAGTGCTCTCAGCTATCCAAAAAGAAGATGAACTACATGATCTAGAAGATTTTCCATACCTGCTACTTTAACATTTAAAAATTCTCACGTTTACTGCATGCTGGGGATTGCACTAATTTCTTCATATGCATTACCTCATTTTGTTTTCACAATAGCCTGTCTCCTGATATTATCCCCATTTTACAGATGAGAAAACTGAAGCTCAGAGGGTTTAGGCAACTTGGTCAAGTTCATGAATAGGTCGTAGAGCAAGAATTCAACCCCAGGCCAGCCTGTTCCAAATCCCACACCCTTACCCACTACCCTGAGCAGTGCCTGACACACCCTTCCTGTTTCTATAGCATTTGACTACATCCTAAAGTGCAGTCAGACCAAAGTCTCAGGAGATCCTCTGCACGTGCCTCTAAATGTCCCTTTTACAATTTTCTGCCCTCGCATCCATTGGAATTAAGAGCCCAGTTTATTGGCAAATGTCCACACAACAGGAAGAAGCTGCAGGATCTTATCTGGTCCCTTCATTTGTGCAAGCGAGGCTCTGCGGAGTCGAGGTGTCTGTGACTCGGCCGTCAACTCTGGAATGTCTTTCAAAACTCACTGATCTCAGGACAGGAATGGGCAATGGCTTCACAGAAAATGGAAAGCTCTGAACCTTTCCCAAAATCTCAGACCCAGATGAAACCCAACCGCTTACACTGAGGCTGGATGATAACTTCTGGCTCCTGCAAAGTCAAAGATGACTCTCCTGCCATCTCTCCGGGTTTAATGAATGACAAATTAACATGAGCCAAACATGCACCTAGTAAGGAGGGGCTGCCAGAGACTGATTTCTGATCTAATGGCCTTGGGGTTTTCTCTGACATGGATAAGTCTGAGACAGTTCATTTAGAGGAAAAGCAGTTAAAGGGAATCTGATAAAAATCTTCCATTACTGCTAAAGCGGAGGTTTTTAGGAGGCAGAGTGGTGAAGAAGGAGAATATGTTCTTTGGTTTCTGTGGGACCCTGGCATGACTCCCCATTCTTCCACTTAACTGTGTGACCTCAGACAAGTTAGTTAGCCTCTCTGAGCCTTAATTTTTTCATAGGTAAAACTGGGATATTATTTGCCACATAGGTTTGTTGTGAGCATTAAGTGAATTAATTATGTGGTGTATCTGGTAGCACATGGTAAGAACTTAACATATGGTCGCTCCCAAATTCCACAAAATTATGGAATTTTAGAGTTAAAAGAGACAGGATATTGAGTCTAGACACCTGATATTACAGATCAAAAAAGTGAAGCCCAGGGAGCTAAAATCCAACATCATGTAATTAATGAATAGTATTCTAGTACATTCTGTCTGTGGCTACCTTGACATTTTGCAAATCCTGCATTTAAATATATACCAACACAATTTATGGAGTATCCTCTATATACTCAGCACAATGTTAAGAAGTGTGAAAAAGTTTTAAAAAAGTGAGAAGTCTCAGGCATCATCAACAACGGCATTAGGACCTGGCTGTGAGCAGTGTTCTGAGCTCAGTTCTGGGGTTGACAAATTTAGCGTAAGGCATGGTACATGCCATCAAAGGAAGTTACCATTTAGTTGAGAAAACTACATTAAGTCACATGGAACAAAGAGCACCACGCAGAGCGGTGTGTATAAATGCAAATAGTATGGTTTAGATGTGGAAATAGGGGGATAAAAATAAGTAAGCACTGGAGGACTCAGAAAAGGCTTTCTAGGGTTGCTTAGCCTTGAAGGGTTCTACCGCTAAAGAGCACACAGACCATCTCGACTTCATGACTTTTCAACTTTGAGATGGTGTGAAGGTGATTCACATTCAGTACACTGCTCCACTTACCATGGGGTTATGTCTGGATAAACCCACTGTAAGTTGAAAATACCAGAAGTCAAAAATGCACTTAGACTTGTTTTCATCTTACGTGACCCCATCATAGTTGAAGCGTTGGAGCTCCCTGTACTTCTGGAAAGATGACCGCTGAGCCCCTTCTTCATTCATCTTCATCTAACCTACAACCACTGCCCACTGAACCTGAAAACCTGCCCAAGAGACCAGTCTCAAGGCAAAAGCTGCATTAGATTATTCACCTTTCCTTAAGAGATAATCAGAAAGAAACCCACCATACTTTGTCACTGGGAATCTTCAGCTCTGCAGAAGTCTATGCCTCTCAGCTTAGAATTCATAGACTCTCTCTTCAACTGGACTCTTTGGACTCTTGTTCCAAGCAGTTCTATGCATCTTCTGATCTGTGGAACTCAGAGTCTGGAATAAGCAAAATCTCCTCTGTGTATCTCTGAATGTTCCATTTACTTCCTCTCTGAGTTTTTCCTTCCCGACATAGCTTCCATGTCAGCTTCCTCAGCTAGAAGTTGTTTTTGCTGCTACACTGCATACCCTGCAGGGTCTGGAAATGGGGTGGGAATCCTCCTTGCTCATCATTTCTCCTTCCAGGCATCACTATACCATCAAAGTGCTCTTTTAAAGTACATGCTATTAAATTATGCCACTTATTATGCCTTTTAATTACAATGACTTCCGATCTTACAGACCTACTTTCATTAAAGATCTGAGCCTCAAATTTATCATGTTTCTCTTAACCATTTTCTCTGTAACCATTCTTAGATACTGGTTATCTTGGTATCTGTTGTATGTTCCTCCATCTAATCTCACCAACCTATCTCCATGGTCAAATCCTAGACCTTATATTAATAATTACTAATATCTGTGCCAACTTGGAAAGCTCAATTTCAAACATCCCGCTCTCATACCACCCCTTTTGGTCTCTGTAACTCAATTCCTATGATTTCAAACACTCTTTACTGCCCAAAACCTCTAATTTGTTGATCCAACCACATTTCCATCGCCCGTTATTTCCCCCATGTCCTTGCGTCTTTCCTAACCTAACTTAGGTGCCATGACTCGTCATCACCCCCTTGCGCATACCTGATCTACCCTTCACCCTTCTCTCTTTACTTGCTCACCTGGAAAATCCTCATCTCTGGTTAAACTGAACTTTGCACTCCACATTCACATCTGAGAAACTGAACACAGCTGGAGAAAAAAATGGGCCAATTAGTTGCACTTTAAACACATGGCCACGAATCTTACATATTTCCTTGGTTAATCCACTCTTTCTCTTGCCTAAATAATTATTTTATACCTTTTCCAGTTTTCTTACATCTCCAACACCCCATCCCACTCTTAGGCTTAACTGATGACTTTGCCTATCAGTGAGAAAGGCATTCAATCAGGGAAAACTTATTTTATTTTCCCATGCTTTTAAGTCCAGACACTCCACTCAGCGCCAGATCCTATGCCTACTCATCACCTCGAAGGTGTTCCTTTTGCAATTGTTCATTTTCTTTCCAAAAAAATTAAAATTTCCCCTATATTCTGGATTATTCTCACAGGCGAAGAATCGTGGTTCCATATTTCCAATCTTACATGAAACAAAACCCCTGAGTCTAAATCCCCTTTATTTATAGCTTTTATTTGTAACAAAACTCTGAAAGAGTGATCTGTAATCACTGTCTCCTCTCCTTCGTCTCTCATTCTTTCTTGCAAATTCTCCCATCAGGCGTCTGTCCCTGTCACCCACTGAACTCCTTTGGCCCTGATGTTCAGATCTAATGATTGATCTCAGTGCTCTCACAATTTTCCTGAAGTATTCTTAAGAATTATCCTTGTTGAAACATTCTGGGATATCTACTCTTCTGCTTTTCTTCCTGCTTCAGTAGCCACTCATCCCACTTATTTAGCTAAATTCCCCTTCTCTTCCTGACTTCTAAATATCAGGGGGTCGTAGGGCTCATGCCTCAGGCCACTTCCCTTTCTAGACCTTGTCCCTAGGTACTCCTTTTAAGTCATCTAGTTTTTCAATATCATCATTTAAATATACATATGTCTCCCAACTTCATTCAGGACTCACCCCATCCCAAGTTTCAGACTTGTATATACAACATCCTATCTAATATTTTCAACTGATTGTCTAATAGCCATTACAAACTCAACGTATGAAAATCAATCTCTTGATCCCTTCCCCAAAACTCTAACCTCCTCTTCCTCCCTGAGTCTTCTCCAGTTCAGTCAACTGCACTACTGCTTACCCAGCTACTCAGGACAATAGTCTCGGAAAACATCTTTGACACCTGTCTGCTCATGCTCTACACCTGCCTCCCAATACTCAAATCCAGCCCATCTGTATGTCTTGTAGGTTCTATTTTCAAAAATATTTCCTAAGTTTATATTCTATTTCTAGTAACACAGTATCTAGATTTTCAAACTAACTCTACCCTTAAAAACAGTAAAAATGCTGATAAAAATATTTAACTCTTTTTAAAAGCATTGAAACTAAGCTCAAAATTTAGATGAAAGTGGGAATTCGGATATATAATCATAGCACTGAGGAACTTGTGCCCTGGGAGTATTTAATAAAACCAGAGAACCTGAGTTTTTTGCAGCCTGTGCCTCTATGTGAAGAAACTGATAGCAGAGCCTCCCTTCATAAAGCTAAGACTATCAAAAGTTATATTTCTAATGAAAGGGATAGCCAAAAGAAAACCCACTCCCCTTTCAAACCTCAACCAATTGCTAGAAAAGTGGCATTGATGCTGAGCAGAAAAAGATGAAAAATGCTCCTGAGAAGCTGTCACCATGAGCCATCCCTAAAATTTATTTGCAGCCCAAATTCACATTAGGTAAATGGTTTAACATTGTCAGGCTGTGAGTTTAGCTGAAAGGATACCTAGGCAGTAGTTATTATATGAGGCATTGGCAGAGGAAAATGAAAATCTCTATGGATAAACTGATCTTTGTCCCAACACTCAAAGGAGTCCTACAAATAATTTCCTTGAAAAATGATCAGACCACAGTAAAAAAAAAAAAAAAAAAACACAAGGAAACCAAGCACCATGATCAACAACAATCAGCAACAACAAACAGCAGAAACAGATCCAAAGAGACTATATATTAGAATTGTCACACATAGAATACAGCCGTGTTTACTGTGGTATTTCTTTTTATATATCTATATGAGTATCTATATCTGTATTTTTATCTATATCTATATCTGGAATAGGGAACTCTAAAGAATGGCCAAAGCAGATTTTTAATAGAACAAAAATGAAGCTTCTGGAAATAAAAATTCTAATAATTAAAAATAAATATTATTTGAAATATCTAGACATCAGAAACTTCTGAAGAAATAATTAGTAAGCTAAATTATATTTTCAAAGAAATAGTTCAAAATGTAGTATAGAGCGACAAGGAGAAAGCATGAAATAAGCTTATGAAAAACAAAAATGGGATGAAAATGTCCAATATCCAAGTAAATGAATGTCAGAAATAAAGGAGAGAGAGTATTAGGAAAGAACATTGTTAGACGGAGGCGTAGTGATAAAAAGTGATAAAAACCACCAATCTACAGTTTCAAGATGCCTAATCAATCCCAAGCAGAATAAATTAAAAAAAAAAAATCCACATCTTGACACAGAAACGTGAAATGCAAAAGATTTTAACAGCATCAAGGGAAAAAAGACAGATGACCTCTGAATGGTAAGAGTGACACTGATTTTTCAACAACAGCAATGGAGCAACAACAGCGTATTAAGAAAAAAAATAACTTCAATCTATAATTTCACACCCAGTGAAAATATCTCTCAAAAATTAAGACAAAATGAAGACATTTCAGACACCCAAAACCTGAAGATTTTCACCACCATCAGACCAACACTTAAGGAAATCCTACAGGATGTACTTTGTGTGTGAGGAAAATGATCCCTGAAGCAAGTTCTTTGCTGCAAGAAGACATGAAGGCAAAGCAAACAGTGAATATGTAAGTAATTCTAAACATATTTATGTAGCAGAGACTACTGTGTGTGTGAGTTCACGTCTGTTCACTTTTCATCCTAGTTAGGCAGGGAGGCTACATTTCTTAGGATGCCTTGGAATTAGGTGTAGGGATGTGATTGCATTTTGGCCATTACTGTTTGAGCCAAAGTAATGAATTACTTCTGGAATACAGTGGTAAACAAGTGGGTGTACCTTCTCCCATGGACACTTTTCCCGTTTGCTGGCTTAATGAAGAGTGTTCCAAGAACTAAAAAGAGCTAGAGCTATGGGATGGAAGGAGCCTGAACGCAAGGTCGCCCAACCATAAATATCCCCCTATTGGACTAAAACATGCATAAGAAATAAACTTTTAGAGTACAACCACCAACATTCCAGTATTTACTGTTATAACCCCTAGCAGTACCTGACTCATACATTGACTGAGGGGTTACAACAAGAGACTGAATTAAAACACACCACAGCAATAGCATATTATTTTGGGAGTAGATGTAGGTAGATATGGAGCTCAACTATTCTAAGTTTTTTTTCTTGTCCTGAGTGTAGATAAAGTTTTAAATTTTACCCTTCAATACATCACATATACATATTGTAATCTCCCAGGTGACCACTAAAGGATAGAAGCACAGTACATAAATTCCAAAATAGTATGGGGGAAAACTTGAATTAGATGAAAATAATAGGAGAGAAGTTTATGGGAAGGTCAAATAAAAAGCATAAAATAAGATGGTAGAGATAAAGGTCTACTATTTAAGTGCAAATAGACTAAGTGTTCCAAATAAAAGATAAAAAATTGGAATATGTTTTAAAAAGCTAATTAGATGCTATTTACAAGATGCACCTCCACAGGGGATTGGTTTCATGACCTCCAATGGATATCCAAATTCATGGATGCTCAAGTCTCACATAAAATGATGTAGTATTTACATATAACCTATGCATATCCTCCTGTATACTTTAAATCATCTCTGAATTTATCATAATACCTAATACATTGTAAATGCCATGCAAATAGTTGTTATGCTATATTGTTTTTTATTTGTATATTTTGCATTATTTTTAAAAAAAATATTTTCCATGGATGGTTGGTTGAATCCACAGATGTGGAAACTGTGGCTATAAAGGGCTGACTGTATTAGACTTATTATTATATAAGAGACATGTTCTTGTGGTGATAACAGAAGCAACACAAGAGTGAGTAGAAGCACAGGGTAAGTCTTAAGGCCTAAGCTTAGAAGTGGCGCCCAGTCATTTCAGCTGATGTTCTGTTGATCACAACACTCATGTGGCCAAGCTCAGTTATCAGCGAGGTGGGGAAATACTTGCCACCTCAAGCAGGAGGAATTGCAATGCCACCTGGCAACAGACGTAGACATGGGAAAAGGTGAAAAGTTAGGAACAATAATGCAATTTATCACATTAGAAATAGGAGAAGAATCCTTTAACTCGTAAAGGATATCTATCTAAAGTAAGTAAAATATACAGCAAATAACATACATAGCTATGACGCTTGAACAGTTTCTCTTTGAGATAGGAAGAACATAAAGACGTTTCCATTACCACTTTTATTTGATATTTTTATTGGACATCAGCGATCTTAGCTAACATTGCAAGAGAATAAAAAGAAAGAAAAGCTTAGTGATTAGCAAAGAAATAAAATTGTCTCTTTTGTAGACTATATAATTGTATTTTTTTTTTTTTTTTTTTTTTGAGACAGAGTCTCACTCTCTTGCCTGGGGCGAGTGCCGTGGCGTCAGCCTAGCTCACAGCAACCTCAAACTCCTGGTCTCAAGCAATCCTACTGCCTCAGTCTCCCGAGTAGCTGGGACTACAGGCATGCGCCACCATGCCCGGCTAATTTCTTCTATATATATTTTTAGCTGTCCAATTAA